>JAVJIF010033653.1:37500-220523 GCA_038442645.1 Agave tequilana
AAAATCCCATTCTTCACTAATCTTATTATTCTATCCATGGAGATATGCCCCAGTCGTCTATGCTACAAGATAGAGGAATTTTCATTAATTAAGCCACGTTTAATACCAATATTCAAATGCAAAGATAATAAAGATTGTGCAAACTCATCATTCAATGAAATTTTATATAAACCATCACATAAAATTCCATGTCCAACCGACATTGAATTATACATTAAACTGAGTTTTCCACAACTGAATAAAACAGAATATCCAAAAACATCTAATTTGGATAATGACATTAAGTTCCTAGAAATCGAAGGTACATAAAAAGTATCCTCAAGATCCATCTGATGTCCCGTCTCTAAGATTAGTCGGTAAGTACTAACAGCCTCGACCTCCACTTTGAGACGGTTCCCCATAAAGACGAATCTCTCACTTTCCTTCGGTTTCCGGATTGTAAGGAATCCCTGCATTGAATTAGTTATGTGAGTTATGGCTCCAGAGTCAATCCACCAAGTATTAGAAGGTACTTCAGTAAGATTTGATTCATAACATACAAAAGAAAGATTCATACCTTTCTTTTCGAATCAAGCCTTCCTCTTGTTGCAGTCCTTCTTCACATGTCCTTTTCTGCCACAGAAGTAGCATTTGACAGTAAAAACCTTTCTATGACCTTGGCTACTTTCCCCATGGTCATTTCCTTTCTTTGATGGAAACCTCTTACCTCTTCCATATTTACCTTTCTTATGGATAGCTCCTTGAGTTACTGCCAACACTGAGTGCTGCCCTTCTTGCCTCAGTCTCACTTTCTCTTGTACACACATACCAGTCAGCTCATTCAGATTCCACTTATCCTTATGAGTATTATAGTGGATCTTGAATGGCCCAAACTGAGAGGGAAGTGAGTTGAGGATGAATTATACTAAGAAGGATTCATCCACTTTCATTCCCAGTGATCCTAACTTCGCAGCCTTATCAGTCATATTTAGAATGTGTTGTTGAACTCCTCTACTACCATCATATTTCATGGTGGTAAGTTCAGCCATAAGGGTGCCAGCTAATGACTTATCTGCAGACTTAAATCGGTCTTTAACAGCAGTTAAAAGTTCAGATGCCTTAGTAGTATGTGGGAGTGATGTCTTGATGTTATTGGCAATGGTCATCTTGATGAACATGAGACTGAGTCTATTCGACCTTTCCCAAGCTTTGGCATGGCTAGCCTGTTCTGCTGTACTTTCAGCAGTCACTTCATCAGGTTTCTCTACTAAAAGGGCCATGTCAAGGTCCAGAACACTCAGTGTAAATTGTACATGTTCAAACCACTCAGAAAAGTTGGTACCATCCAGGGCTGGAATGCTAGTTGCATGAGTGTGAAGGGAAGTGGGAACGTTCACTGAAACAAAATAGGACATAGCTCACATTAAGGCCTCGAATCAATACAAAAACTTTAAATTTAATGAAGATGAACTATTGATATCACTCTGATTCCTCTTTTGGGTGAAACCTAAGCATATCCAGTGTTCACTCTTTAGGTGAGACTCTTTTATCACCTATGTAGGTCTAATATAATTTATGTTACTTAGACAGTAAGTCATGTTACCTTTGGGTATCCAATTCTACACCACTAAGTTGCATAAATTACACTATCCTACCCCGGTTCCTAATTATTTGAAAGAGACTTTCCTTTGGGTCAGTCCCAATCTCCTAACTAGAACCGCCATCGAGAGTATTATTGTCTTTAATGTCACTTATATTGACAAGTCTTTTATGTAGTTGTATATTCATAAGGTTTACTAACATAGGTCACTTTGGAAACTACTAAATCAATAAGCCTTATGAATACAAAACTAACCAACAATATTCTCTAATCTTTTATTTGAGTAATACTATAATACTCTAATTCTATTACTTGACCAACATCAATCAATATTAACACAATGACTTAAATGTGTAACATACATTATGATTGAATCAAACAAGCATTAGTCGACTACAAGAAAGACTAGTCGACTTGGGTCAAGTCAAGTCGACTATACATTTAGGTCTAGTCGACTAGGGCAACGCAAGGTTAGTCGACTATACCAATATTATTAGTCGACTATAAATTTTATTAGTCGACTACAAATTTTATTAGTCGACTCCTGTTGGAAGGCAACTCTCGGTTAAATTATTAGTCGACTTGGGAAAATAGTTAGTCCACTATACATTTTATTAGTCGACTACTCAACATAATTAGTCGACTCCTGTACCAAAACAGAGAGTTCTTACGTTTCTGAAAAAAATACTTAGTCGACTAGTGTTTCGGGCTAGTCGACTAATAGTCGACAAAACTGTTATCGCGGGCAGTTCCAGACAGCCGACGGAAAAATTAATTAGGGAAAAATTAGGGTTAATAATTCCTGAAATTTGATCCCAATCAATTGTACAATTAGAGGAAATTGAACAGAACATTAGGGTTAATAAATCCTCTTAAAATTCTACAATTAAAAGATCAAAAATTTATTTTTATGAACTGTTAATCAAAAACCCTAATTTTCCATAATCTATAATCCAAGATGTATTGATTCTAAAACCCAGGCTCTGATACCAAATGTAAGAATTATATAAACTTTAATGCGGATAAATTGCCATGGATCTAGAATCAATCATCTCAAGAAATCAAATACATAACTAAAACAATACTAAATCCATACCTGAAGCCATTGAAAGGTGGAAGAAGAACGTAGATGGATGAAGATCTGATCTTTCTCTTTAATCCTGCAAGAACCCTAATGCAGACCCTTCTTCTCTCTGTCTCCTTTTCTTTTCACAACCTTGCAATTATGATGGAATTCTCTTTCATACTCATAAAATAATGAGCCTAGGTTATATTCTTTTCAGGAGGAGAGATGAGGGTCTAACATTTACCAAAATAACCCTGAGATAAAACCACCCATCATGGTTCCTTTATACCTCATGTTATTATTAACTTATATATAAATGTAACTTTAATATGGGCATCTTTATTATCAGTTAACTTTAATTAGGAATCCAATGTTAATTAACCAAGGTTATGGGCCACCTTAATGTGAGATTAACAAGAGATTCTACACTCAGCTCTCTGTTGGCCCAAGGTTACAATCATCGGTATATAATTTTGATGATAACAAAATGTATGTGGTATTTGGTACTAATCAAGTTCAAGTGTTAAAATATATTTCAGGGTTTTAAAAATTCAAGAAGTTTTCTTCCTCTAAAAGAAGGTGTTGAAAACTCATGGGTATTCAAGTACGAGATTGAAGCTCAATGCTCTCGGCGTCGCTAATAGAGAAGCACGTTTGAAGATACTTGTAGTCACCTAGAGCCTTGTAAGAAAATAGTTTGTTAAACTGTAGAATATACTTTTGATGCTTAAGAAGTTACACACATAAAAATACACGATTTCAAAAATACAAGTTTTATTAGTATTGGTATTTTACATGTTTGGTTTTGATAAAAGTCTCGAATTTTTTTCAAAATTTATATCACATTTAGAACATGTATTTCATTGCCTATACAATGCTATACTACTTATAAACCAATAAAAAATATTTTGAAAATTGTTTGAAACTCAAAAATATTAAGAAAAAGCATTTCAGGCTTAAGTCAGCCGATCGTGCGGTCGACCGGTGCCTATGTCAGGCCAAAACGGTCGACCGCACGGTCGACCGAGCTTTTGGCCAAGGGGGCGTGCACGTTTGTGCACGTTATTGGTCGACCGACTGGTCGACCGCTAACCCTTGCGGTCGACCGGGAATCGACCGAATGGTAGAGTTTCACTCTCCATTTGGGCTAGTCGACCGACCCTATAGTTTTCCTCTTTTGAACTATTTCTCGGTCGACCGGGCGGTCGACCGAGCCAACTGCTCTATTTTGGTTTTGAGCTGGTAGTCGACCGGGCCGGTCGACCGACAGGCTGCCAAGACTGCATAACTGCTAGTTTTTGAATCTGTTTAGTTTTTAGTGAATTCCAACAGGCATTTTTAGTTTCTATGGGTCAAATCTTACCCAAGTGACCTGGTATGCTTAATTAATAGTATTTATCTATTGTATATATATGAGTCATTGGTTTTGGTTTTCAAAACACAAGTTTACAAGTTTTCATAAAAACTCTAAGATTATTTCAAAAGAAAAAAGTTTTTCTAGCTTCCAATTTTCAAGTTCAATCTTTTTCAAAGCTATTTTCAGTTAGTTTTAAATCTCTTAAACTCTTTCTAACTGAATTTCTTCTCTCATTTAAGTCCTCGAGCTGCACTTCATATTCTACTCTATAGAAAATTGTAAGAGAGAGTATTTGTGATCTTGTTTGATCACCAAGAGTTTTGTAATCTCAATTGACTTTGTGCTACCTCTTGTGTAGAGAGTTGAGTGGTGGAGTTGTGTACTTCAGTCTTGCGTAGACCGAATTATAATTCTTTGTCGTAAGGTCCCTTTGTGGAAGATCCCTTAGTGGTTAGTGAAATCCTTCATAGTAGTGAAGGCGGGGACTTAGAGTGGTGGCTCGAACCTCGGAACAAATTTTTTGTGTTTGTGATTGATTGTGCCTTACTTTCTATTGCTTTTTATTATTCATACTTGTGTGGCTGTTCATTTTGCATACTATTCTTGCTTTCATTTAGTCACCTATATTATCGGTCTATACTCATCTCAATAAGGAGACAATTAAACACCTCAACTCATAATCTAGAGGAATTAAGAAGAGAAGTTCTAGAGCCCTTCACAGGAAATTCGGCTTCAATTCTTATTTTGAGTGACTGGTACATCATAAGTAGTTTTTAACTTGCATTTAATTAGCATAATACCTATTCACCCCCTTAGGTGTATTTCAATTGATATCAGAGCCTTGGTCTCTAGATTTTCGCTTAACCACCTTAGAGAGATCCTATTTGCTAATTACTTCATTCACAATTTTATTTTTATTCACTATAATAAAAATGGCCGAAGGTATTAAGACTCTCCCAAGTTTGATGGCCTTAACTTTTCCATATGGAAGGTTAAGATGACCGTATTTTTGCAATTCTTAGAAAACCAGGTTGCAAAGGTAATGACTAAACCCTTTAGTGTACTCATTGGTGGTGATGAGGATGAAAATCACCTAGAGGGGGGGTGAATAGGTGATGATGCTAATCTAGTGAACTTAATGCGAAATTTAAAAACTAATTGCAATTAACAAGAGATGCACACTCAAACAAGCCAAGCAAATAATTATGAATGAACAATATGAATTTATGCAAGGCACAATATAGAGAGAGTAAGAGCCAAGGGATCAAGCACAAACAACAAGATATGTTTCGAGGTTCGAGCACCCAGCTCTACATCCTCGCCTTCACACAGAAGGATTTTAAGTCCACTAGCTTGTCCACAAAGGACTCCCACAAAGGGAACCTCCACTGAGGATTTGGGCAATAACAATTACAAGGAGTACCCAACTCCTCTCCTTACAAACACAACCTCCTCCTTGAGGCACAACTTCAAGTCAACAAACAATCACCTCACAACTTGAGGGATTAGCACAAAGCAACACAGGGATCACCTCACCACTTGAGGGATACAACCCAAATGCACAACCTCCTCAACACAATGAGGAAAGACATAAAGCCAAGCAAAGATAGGGTTTTCAACTTGGTGGTCTAAACAACAACCACAAACAATTTCTTTCCCACACAAAGATCCTATAGAATGAGATAGTAGATGTAGCTCAAGTGTGGAGAAAACCAAGGATTGAAATCAAAAACTCAAAGAAAATCTTTGGGAAAAACTAGAAACCAAGATGAAGAAATTGAATCAAAATCTTTTCCCAAAAACCCTTTCTTGATTTTTCAAACCCTAGCAAAAACATCAAATAGATTGTTCAACTAAAGCCCAAAAACTTCTTTTGATTGCTGTGAAAATACTAGAGAGTCAGAAAAATTCGCACAAAAAATCTTAGAGAAAAACTCTTTCCAATGGGGTATTTATAGGCAATTTGGAAAATTAGCCGTTGGCAGCAGATCCTGCCAAAAATGAACTACCGGTCGACCGGTCGGTCGACCGTCCAACGGTCACATTTTGACCGTTGGCAGCAACCGGTCGACCGTACGGTCGACCGTCCCAGATACAGAGAGCAACGCTCTATGTCCGGTCGACCGCTCGGTCGGCCGGGGCAAACAGAGAGCACCCTGCTCTCAGTCGGTCGACATGCGGTCGACCGGATCAAGGGGCAGTCAGCGTGCACGTATCCGTGCACGTCGGTCGACCGCTACGGTCGACCGGCCTAGCCTGGCAGCTGTAGTTCTGGAAAAAAACTTAGTTTTTAAAGACTTAAAAATTCCCATAAAATCTCTAAAATTCCACAAAAATAGTTTTCTCATTTTTCATTGAAATACAGACTTGTGTTAAAAGTTTAACACAAATCTCAAACATTTTGAACTATTTTTTGTGTTATAGAAATTTTGCCAAAAACTAAAAACTGTATTTTCTAAAACTTGAATTTTTGAATTGAAAATACACTTTGTCCAAAACTTATCCAAATACAAAAACATGATATTAAACAACATTTAGGCATGATGTATATGGATATAATCCTATATACATGAAACATATATATATATCCATGTTTTTGACTTTAATTCCAAAATATGTTTTGTTAGAAATACCAAAACATAAATACATGAAATAGACTATCAAACTAAGTTTCTCTAAGAAGTTGAAGCATGTATGTATATAGAATGAATCTACTATACATAAAACCATTTAAACTTGTTTTGATCTATCTATTCATGAAACCAAGATCGGTTAAACCAAAAACGGAAAAACCGAAAACCAATATTCAAAACATGAAACGTGTGTGTTGTGAACTTGAGCATATCATACTATTCTAATCTTTATAATTTGGATCTAAACACAAAACTAAAGTATGGTACTGATGTCTTCTTGTAGAGCGCCGTCTCCAGGCCGACTCGATCCAAAACTCTTTGATCCACCGAGCAAGTGCTATATATGATCTTTGACGCTCGGGCTCTTGAATCAACATGTGAAAACTTCCAAATCATCTTGTTGAAGCTAATCACCTACTAATAACTTGATTAATGATCTGAAACTAAAATCACAAGATTATTAGTACACATAACTACATGAGTTAATCATCGTCAAAACTAGAGTGGAAGGCCTCTGGGCCAACAATCTCCCCCTTTTTGATAATGACAAAACTCATGGAGTTATATATGCATGGATTAAAGTTAAGATTCAAAGAAGCTCCCCCTTAACTCATGCATAAAACAAATAAACATAAATATGCAATGAATGACAATTCAAAAATAATGAAAGGCTCTAGATACCTAATGAAATGTTCAAAAACAAAACATGCCCTAGATACCAAACATATGAAATGCATCATGCATAAAACGTGCTCTTGATAACAATAAACTCTTGATACCAATAAACTCTTGATACCAATAAAAACTTGTTCTTAAGTAATGCTTTTGATACTAATTAAACAATTAAACTCTAATTAAACAATTAAACGACAAACTAATAAATAAAACAAAACATGTATATAAAACATGCATATAAACTCAAATACTTCTCCCCCTTTTTGTCAATCATCAACAAGGGGTCCAAGTAAAAACAAAAACATTCTTCTCCCCTTTTTGTTCGAAACAAAGAAACAATAAAGGGTTTAAAAGTAATAAAATAATGTTCTCCCCTTTTTGTCTAAAACACAAATTATGTAAATAAGGGGTGACAATCATTAAGATATCAATTACAAAAATTGTCAAAGTAGAGCATCTTGATACTAATTGAAAGGAAACATAAAAATATTGATACCAATTATAAGAAAACAATCTTAAACAAGGATTGAAATTAAACATAACAAATTTTGCATTTCTAAACAAGGATTTTGATACCAATTGTAAATATTTTTCATTTTGAACGTATAATACCAAATTGAAATTTTCAATCATAAAGTATGGGAGTGGAAATCAAATACCAATTGAAAGATGAAATACAATTTTTCTCCCTCTTTATGAATTACCAAATAAAAACATGCAAAGCTTGTATATGGATACCAATTGAAAACTAGTCAATTGAAACAAGATAGTCATTATAATAACAAGCTTTTTCATGATCAAAATTTGTGCTCTAAGATATATGAATATAATAAGTACAAATAAAAACATATATATGTATGAAAATTAGATACCAATTGAAATTGATATTCTTTGAAGTGCAAGCATACATATATAAAAATATATATGAGAATACAAGAAATGTCAATATTGATACCAATTGAAGGAATCCAATGATACCAATTGAAACAACAATAATATCAAGTGTATATCTCATATAACCTAGCCTCCCAATCATGTTCAAGTTTAAAATGATTTTCACTATAAGGCATACATGAGCATGATCTCCCATCCAACCACCCTTCGAAGGTAGGGGTTTTCAAAAATAGGTTTGAAAATATAGTATGGTTGAAAATCTCTACCACAGTGAAGAATACGAACTAGTTAAAGGAAAATTTTTTAAACTAGTACGAAATCCTTCAAGCAAATAATAAAACAAAATTATTTTTCATGAAACACATGTAAATCACATGATCACTAAACACTCAAAGTCCATAAAGCTCGTATCATAGTCTCATGAAAACAAATCATGAATAAACTAATAAAGTGAGTGTACAAGTATAATGTGACACATATCAACATGAAAATATTCAATTAAGCTCAATTAAGATATTCCTTAAAACATAAAACATGAAAATCTAAAATTTCAATAAAACTAATTATACTTCAAGGCATATGTATGTTTTGACAACACAAAAAGTATACATACATATCCCTAAACACAATTTGAGTCCATAATAAAGTTTTGCATGAAAAGCAAATGACTCAAGGGGTATACATGTATATCTTAAAGTTTGACAAAGTAGACATATACATGAAGTGAAAACACATGATCTTAAAAACATATCCAAAATGGGAATATAGGTTAGAATGCATGAATCATCAAGACTAGACTATACTAGAACATCTAATGGGTACAAATAAGCATCCAAGCACAGACATATATAAATATTTATTTGTGGCCCACTACATATACAAGTATAAATTCTAGTCTTAATGAAAACTAACATTTAAACGTATATTCAAAATGTGAGGCGTAAAACGGGACATAAATCAACATGAAAATCATAAACATGATCATTATGTAAATCCTCATGCTATTAGAGCTATGATGTGCATAATAGCTAAACAAATGGTGAGAACACAACATATGGGTCCATATAAACACGGGTGATCTCATAAGCTATACATGTATGTCAATGATCTAAGAATCATGGTATTTAACATAATAAGCTATAAACATCAAAACAAAACAAAAATCATAAACACACATATGATCATTATGTACATGCACATGCATTAAATCTAGGACATACATATTAGTTTAAAAATAAGGTGAGAACACAAAGATAGGTCCATGGATGTCTCAAGTAACTAAACATGTATATCACTAATCTAAATCACATGGCATAATCATAATGAACAATGAAACATGACATGCTATAAAATGATGAACATGAAAAGCATGCAAATGTAAACGGGGGTCAGAGATCGATACCAAAACCGATGAGGGTACCTCTCTAGTTCTCCAAACCAATGGTGGTCCTCCTCCACCAAACTTCTCTTGAAAGTGATGCATCCAAATTTGTTTTCTTTTAAGCACGGAACGCATCCACTTCAAGGCACCGCTACTCTCACGTGATGCGAGAGCCCACACCTACATCGAACATTTTAGGGGTGGTCTTTGGTACCCATTTTCTTTTGGGTCCATAGGGGTTAGTATCTTTCCTAACCCAAACAAGATTATTTGCTAAATTTTCAATATGTAAACGATCATAGCAAAATTTAGCAAGGTGGCCTTTTCGACCACAATGTGTACAAGTGTACACATGAGCATACATGTGATGGTGGTGACCGTGGGAAGCATGTGTATGCCGTGGAGAGTGTGCATGCAAAGATGGAGCCTGTTTCTTGCGAACCAAGGATTCCAAGCGTGTATGATTCAAAGCACATTGGCTCAAAGTGGAGCCCAAACAATCAACACTTTTCTTTAAAACATTTATATCATTTTCAATACTTAAAGATAAAGTGGAACATGTAATAGATGTGCTAGGTGAATCTACACTAGCATGGCAAACATGAGAATCTATATCAATTTTAAAGATTCATTTTTCTTCAAAACCAAATCCAATTCTTTTGTAATGAAATCAATTTCATTTTTCAAAACAAGATTTTCTTTTAAAACAAAATCCAATTTTGAAGATAAAACCTCATTGTTTTTCACAACATCATTACAATCATTTTTGCTTTTCAAAACATCAATCTCTTTTAGGGCAAGGTCTAATTGAGATCTTAGTGAGTCACGTTCACTAGTAATCTCTTCCTTCTCTTGCAAAACCGATTCAAAACTTGAACATAAATCCTTCATTTCTTCTTTTAGTTCAAGTTTATTCTTTTTCAACAAATCATGTTTTTCTAAAAAAATTTCAAGCTTTTGAGTAAGTTCCATATTCAATGTTTAAACTTCAAACAACCATGGCAATAGGAACTAGAGCTATCATCTAGTTGAGAATCCGATTGTACCTCAAGGGAGTCTTTCCCTTGGACCATGAGGCAATGCTCGTCGGACTTGTCTCTCTGATTGAGGCTAAACCTGCACACAAAAATAAAGAATTTCAGATTTAGAATGAAGATGTGCAAGTGCTCAATTCTTCCGCGATAGCAAGTGGCTATGCGGGTCGTGATCCACAAGGAGGGTTTTGCGATAGAAGCGTTTACGTTCTTGTATTGAAATCGTTATGAACACAAAATGAAAGTTCTTCTCTGTTTTAAAGAAATAAAAATGAAAGAGTTATGTTAAAGGTTAAAGTTAAAAAGAAAGCGATAGATGAAGAAGGTGGAGAAAACTGGAGAATGACTATATACAAATGAATTGGAAAAAAGAGTGAAAATGATTTGGAAGATGTGGTGAAAGAAATCGTGATTGCAATCTATGCTAAAGAAATAAAAGAAAAGAAAGAAGGTTGAAGAAATACTTACCTAGATTGATTGATGACTTACCTGAAAACCTTTGCATGTTCTACCTTTATTTAGGAGGCGTTCAACGCATAGCTCATAAGCCCGAGCTCAGTCCCCGTTCGCATTATATCATCAAGTCTAGCACAAGCATGAAGTGATACGTCTTGAGGAGGAGAACGTCTTCATGAACTATCATTGGCACTCACATAACTTCGTTGTACTTGTGCTTTCGAATTCACTTGTAAACTCAACAAAAACAAACGAGGTAAAGTAGAAGGAGGAAGAAGAAAGCAAAAGAAAAGTAAAGTAAAGCAGAACATAAAAACAAAGCATTTACCTTTATTACTTACTGAAACAATGGAAGAAAGGAGGAGGGTACATCGGTGTCACTCTCAACATCAGCCTCTCTCTCTTACATGAATCATCATCTAACCTAAGCCTACATACAATTTACATGAAAAGAAAAGAAAAACCTAAACTAAGAAATGAAAAACTTGGCTAAGTCCTATCTCTCCTGGTCGTCCATTTTTAGCATAAAGAATGGCCTTTTATAGGCAGAAAACCCAGTAAGCAGGATCCGGGGGAGGTCGGGGGAGCAAACGCTCCCCCTAACTCCCTAACAATGCCGCGGAAACGCGGCTTTTGCCCCGTTTTCGCGGCCAGGGTGTTGTCAGATGGCCATACCCTGTTGGTGGGTCAGTCTGGGATATCCTTCTGTATTTATCTTCAGTTTGTTTCTTCGTTTGATTCCAGGATTCTGACGAAATGGCCTTGGATTCTTAGCTTTAACCGATCGATTCTGAGAGGATTCTTCTCAACCGGTTTTCAACCTCTTGATTTTGCCCTGATTCAGTGAGTGCGAATTAATTCTGATTTAATTCAGAATTTTGGTGGGCTTTGGGCTCATTTCTCTTCATCTCCTTAAAGAATGGGCCTGCAAATAAATTAAGCAATTAATTAAGACAATGCAAAGTTTTATTCTAAAATAAGTATGGAAATATGATATTAAATATGCAACATTAGCGACCAATCACTCTCCTAGATCTCCTCAACTTGTTAATAATCCTTGGTAGCTCGGGAGAAGTCAATATGCTCCAAACTGCAAAAGCCGAATCATAATGATCAAACACATGTAAAAGATCTTCATTAAGAGATGCTCTAAGTGTTCTAAGTGCAAATGCATTGGCCTTTCTATACTTGCTAGCATTTGGGAAGGATTCTATAGTAGTGGCTTGATAAACTAGATGTCCTAGGCTTTTTAAACGACTACTCATCTTGACCTTCCAAATATCATGTCTAGAAAAATCAAACATAGGAGGGCTATCCATGAGTGCAAACTAAATGTGTGCAAATGAAAAATGCAAATGAAGATTAGCAAACCAAGATCTCACTCCTAGGTGGTTAAACCTAAATATCAGGAGCGTAGGCTCTAATACCAATTGAAAATCACCTAGAGGGGGGGTGAATAGGTGATGATGCTAATCTAGCGAACTTAATGCGGAATTTAAAAACTAATTGCAATTAACAAGAGATGCACACTCAAACAAGCCAAGCAAATAATTATGAATGAACAATATGAATTTATGCAAGTCACAATATAGAGAGAGAGAGAGTAAGAGCCAAGGGATCAAGCGCAAACAACAAGATATGTTTCGAGGTTCGAGCACCCAGCTCTACATCCCCGCCTTCACACAGAAGGATTTAAGTCCACTAGCTTGTCCACAAAGGACTCCCATAAAGGGAACCTCCACCGAGGATTTGGGGCAATAATAATTACAAGGAGTACCCAACTCCTCTCCTTACAAACACAACCTCCTCCTTGAGGCACAACTCCAAGTCAACAAACAATCACCTCACAACTTGAGGGATTAGCATAAAGCAACACAAGGATCACCTCACCACTTGAGGGATACAACCCAAATGCACAACCTCCTCAACACAATGAGGGAAAGGCACAAAGCCAAGCAAAGATGTGGTTTTCAACTTGGTGGTCTAAACAACAACACAAACAATTTCTTTCCCACACAAAGATCCTATAGAATGAGATAGTAGATGTAGCTCAAGTGTGAAGATAACCAAAGGATTGGAAATCAAAAACTCAAAGAAAATCTTTAGGAAAAATTAGAAACCAAGATGAAGAAATTGAATCAAAATCTTTTCCCAAAAACCCTTTCTTGATTTTCCAAAACCTAGCAAAAACACCAAATAGATTGTTCAATTAAAGCCTAAAAACTTCTTTTGTTTGCTGTGAAAACACTAGAGAGTCAGGAAAAATTCGCACAAAAAATCTTAGAGAAAAACTCTTTCCAATGGGGTATTTATAGGCCATTTGGAAAACTAGCCGTTGGCAGCAGATCCTGCCAAAAATGAACTACCGGTCGACCGGTCGGTCGACCGTCCAACGGTCACATTTTGACCGTTGGCAGCAACCGGTCGACCGTACGGTCGACCGTCCCAGATACAGAGAGCAACGCTCTCTGTCCGGTCGACCGTTCGATCGGCCGGGGCAAACAGAGAGCACCCTGCTCTCAGTCAGTCGACCGTGCGGTCGACCAGATCAAGGGGCAGCCAGCGTGCACGTATCCGTGCACGTCGGTCGACCGCTACGGTCGACCGGCCTAGCCTGGCAGCTGTAGTTCTGGGAAAAAACTTGGTTTTTAAAGACTTAAAAATTCCTATAAAATCTCTAAAATTCCACAAAAATAGTTTTCTCATTTTTCATTGAAATACAGACTTGTATTAAAAAGTTTAACACAAATCTCAAACATTTGAACTATTTTTGTGTTATAGAAATTTTGCCAAAAACCAAAAACTGTATTTTCTAAAACTTGGATTTTTGAATTGAAAATACACTTTGTCCAAAACTTATCCAAATACAAAAACATGATATTAAACAACATTTAGGCATGATGTATATGAATATAATCATATATATATGAAACATATATATATCCATGTTTTTGACTTTAATTCCAAAATATGTTTTGTTAGAAATACCAAAACATAAAATACATGAAATAGACTATCAAACTAAGTTTGTCTAAGAAGTTGAAGCATGTATGTATATAGAATGAATCTACTATACATAAAACCATTTAAACTTGTTTTGATCTATCTATTCATGAAACCAAGATCGGTTAAACCAAAAACGAAAAAACTGAAAACCAATATTCAAAACATGAAACATGTGTGTTATGAACTTGAGCATATCATACTATTCTAATCTTTATAATTTGGATCTAAACACAAAACTAAACTATGGTACCGATGTCTTCTTGTAGAGCGCCGTCTCCAAGCTGACTCGATCCAAAACTCTTTGATCCACCGAGCAAGTGCTATATATGATCTTTGACGCTCGGGCTCTTGAATCAACATGTGAAAGTTTCCAAATCATCTTGTTGAAGCTAATCACCTACTAATAACTTGATTATTGATCTGAAACTAAAATCACAAGATTATTAGAACACATAACTACATGAGTTAATCATCATCAAAACTAGAGTGGAAGTCCTCTGGGCCAACAGAGGACACTTAGTCCAACATTACCATCAAGGAGTTTGATGTAAATACTAAGGCACACTATGTTGGCTCAAAGGTCCATCACTCTAGTTTTGATGATGATTAACTCATGTAGTTATAGTACTAACGATCTTGTGTTTAATTAGTGTTAGATATTTGATCAAGATCTTAGTTGGCGTCTAGCTTCAATAAAGGATTTAAAGTCAAAGTTTTGGAGTTAGCAAGTGTTGATTCAAGAGCTCGCGCATCAAGATTGCATCAAGTACTCAAGAGGAGTCTAACTCATTGGATCAAGGTTTAGACCAAGTAAAGAAGGAGAAGAAGACTTTCAAGAGAAGAATGCAAAGAAGACTTGTGTTATGTTTGTAAGTGTCAAGATTTTGTTTTTAGATAAAATATAATGGATAGATTAGTTGGTAGATTGCTCAAGTTTATATACACTCACACACAAAATTTATATGTATTTTCATAAAAGAGTTTTCGTTTTGAAAAATACCGGTTTGGTTTTTAAGCTTCAAAATATACATGTGTTTTATCAAAACTTATTTTAGAGTTAATGTCAAAAACATAGTTAATACATCATATATGTGTAGTGGATCATATCCATACACACTAAGTTTTAAAAGTGTTTAGAATATCTTGTTTTTGTATTTGAAAAAGTTTTAAAAAAATCGTTTTTGAAAAATACAGGTTTTTGTTTAAGGCAAAATTTCTATATTATAAAATAGTTTAAAATATTTGTAATATATTTTAATTTTTGATCAAACATGTTTGTATATCAAATTATATCAATGAACTTATTTTTGTAAAATTTATGAGAATTTATGGGATTTTATTAAAGATAAAAAGACCAAATTTTAAATCCCTAAAACCTGTGTTCTGGCCTTCTGCCAGTCGACCGCATGGTTGACCGAGTCAGGGGTCGGTCGACTGGGCGGTCGACCGATGTGCACAAATGCGCAGAGCCTTATTTGGCTGGAGGGCCGGTCGACCGACCCGGTCAACCGCCAGAGAGTTTTGCTCTCTGGATCTGGCCCCGGTCGACCGAGCGGTCGACCGGCAGAGAGCTCTTGCTCTCTGTATCCAAGCCTCGGTCGACCGGCCGGTAGACCGATGGTACAACGGTCAAAAATCTGACCGTTGGCCAGTCGACCGGGCAGTTGACCGACAGCAGGGAATCCTACTAAGTTGGCCTCCAACGGCCATATTTTAGGAGCCTATAAAGTGGGGTTCCCTTGGACTGTTTTCAACAAATTTTAAGTGGGTTTTCAAGATAGTTTTTTCTACATTTCTAAGTGTTTATCTCCACTTATTTTAGAGCCAAATACTTTCATATCAAAAGGAGAGTTTTTTAAGAGTGTTTTGAAAAAGAGATTTCTTGTGTTTTTCACCACATATTCTATCCAAGTTTTTCTCACAAATACTTGAGTTATCCATTGCTACATCAATCCTATAGGAATCTTTGTTGTGAGAGAGTTTTAGGTGATCAAGTGTTGAGATCACTAAAGTGTTTCATCTTTCTATTTGAGAAGGCGAACTTGTGGGTTCGTATTGTTTCGAGTTCTTGTGGGAGCTCGGTGTAGAGATGCGGCCTCAGCAAGCTAGTGTGCTTGCATGTGTAGTTCTTGCGGGAACAAGAAAGGAACTAGTGAGTCCAAGGAGTTCTAATGTGAACTCGTTATAGGTGTTGCGACACCGAGTGATCCGTCGGGATCGATTTAATGAAAATCCTTCATAGTGTAGAAGGCGGGGAGTAGAGCAAGGGTGCTCGAACCTCGAAATAAATCTCCCGTGTTTGCTATTGCTCTCTCTATCTCTCACTTGTGCTTATATCTTGCATGCTCTTATTTTTCATATTCATTACTTGCTTGATATACTTGTGTTTAAAATGATACATGCTTGGGATTGTTTGCTCACACTTGTATTCAACCTAGAGAGCCATAGCGGCACCTCAACTCTTATCTAGAGGAATCTTGAGGAGATACTCCAGAGTCCTTCACCGGGAATTCGGTTACACTCTTGTGTTATACTTCGTGTGTTTAGCATAATAGTTTTTAGTTTGAATAAATAGTTTTAATTTCACATTAATTCATCATTAGACTAGCTAGTCACCTATTCACCCCCCTCTAGGTGATTTCACACTATGCCTTACTTCAAGCCTTGAACAATGACGATATAGTTAGGGTCATCCACTGCAAATCTGCCTACGAGATCTGGACACACCTCGTGGTCACAACACGAGGGAACGTCACAAATCAAGAGAGCAAAAATTGATCTCTTGCGTTCCCAATATGAAAATTTCACTATTTATGATAATGACTCCATTGATGACATGGTAACAAGATTTACTAAAATAACTAATGATCTTGCTTCTTTAGGTGATGTTGTTGACAACGAAAAAAAAGTAAGGAAGGTTATTCGTGCACATTCACCCTCTTGGGAAGTCAAGACTACTACATTAAAGGAGCTAAACGACAAAGAAGAGATAAATCTCATTGGTCTTATAGGAAACCTTAAGACCCATGAATTAGAGAGGAAGGTAAGAGAAGAGATGGCGCCTCAAAAGAAGAAGATGAACGCCATCAAATCCACTCCCATCATCTTTGATGATGATGATGAATAAGTGGATGACGAAAAACTCTCCCTCTTAGTAAAAAATGTAAGGAGGATGTATAACAAGGCCAAGTTCAATAATAGAAGATGATGGCAAAGGAAGACAAGAAGATCATTTGTTTCAATTGCCAGAAGTCGAGTAACATGGTTGCGGATTGCTCGGAGACCAAAAGTAAATCATCTACCTCCAAAAAACCTACAAAAGAAGGCTCTCAAAACTACATGGGATTCAGAGAGTGAATCCGAAGAAGAAGTGGACACGACACATTTGTGTTTCATAGCTAATGATAACACGCACAAGGTAACATCCGAACCTTCACTTGATGATTGTGAATTAACTATGAATGAATTGGGTGAGGCATTTGAAGAACTTTCAAATAATTATGATTTTCTAAAGAAGAAATACCTAAAAATAAAAAAAAAATGAAACTCTTCAAAATAAAATCATCACTCTCTCTAAAGAAAAAGATGCTTTAATCTTCCAAAATCATATCTACCCAAAAAGATTTTGATGCATATAAAATTTTATGTGAAGCAAAATTTTCATTAATTGATGAAAATGAGATTTCTATTTTAAAAACTAAAATTAACACTTTGGATGATATTTTAAAGAAATGTGAGTTTGATAAAGTTAGATTAGAGGCCATGTTTCCAAAGAGACACACTCTAAGGAAATATGTTCATATTTCTCATGCTACACATGCTCATGCTCCACAAGCGCACCATTCACACTTACATCACGCTAAACATGCCAAGCATGCTCATGTTTCACATGCTCATCATACACATACATATCATGCATTTATGTATGGTATAGTTTATAGTTACAGTTATTGTGGCCAGAAAGGTCACTTAACTAAGTTTTGTTTTGATCGAATAAATACTTCTAATGATCATGTTTGGTTTGAAAAGCTAACATTATAGGACCCAAGAAAATTTGGGTATCAAAATCAACAAATTCTCTACTTGATATAGGTACACACCAAGGCTACAAGACACATGGAGTGGTGGTTTCTTGATAGCGGTTGCTCAAGACACATGACTTGAAATATCAACAATTTTACAACCATATGAAGATACCATGAAGGTGATACCGTTACCTTCGGATATGATTCAAAGGGCAGCATTATTGGTATAGGTAACATCAAAATTTGCTCATCTCCTTTAATTGAAAATGTTATTTTAGTTGATGGTCTCAAATATAATCTCTTGAGTATTATTCAACTTTGTGATAGAGGTTTTAAAGTTATTTTTGATGATTTATCTTGCAATATTTTGGATAGAAAATCTAATGCATGTGTTCTTTCCGATTTTCGTGAAAATAATGTTTACATGATTGATATGTCTAATTTACAATGCAGTGCTACATATTTAAATGCTTTCAATGAAGATTTTTGTTTATGGCATAGGAGACTAGGCCATATTTTTTTGACCATCTATCTAGAATTAACACTAAGGAAGTAGTGAAAGGTATGTCTTATTTGAAATTTGAAAAGGACCACATTTGTGATGAATGCCAACTTGGAAAACAAACCAAGTCCTCTTTCAAAACAATCAAGGAGATCATGGCATCAAAACCATTAGAGTTAATCTACATGGATTTGTTTGGTCCAATAAAAATCAAAAGTCTAAATGAAAATCATTTTGCTTTTGTTTTGGTTGATAACTTTTCTCATTTTACCTGGATTTTCTTTTTAGAACACAAAGATCAAGCTTTTCCTAATATCATGTGTTTAGAAAAAGAGTTGAAAGAGAAAAAAATTTTGATTTTGCTTATAAGAAGTGATAGAGGTGGTGAATTCATTAACCATTCATTTATCACTTATTGTGAAGAAAATGGAATTAAACCTTAACTATTTTGTCCTAGAACTCCAAAACAAAATGGAGTTGTTGAAAGGAAGAATCATACTCTTTAAAAATGGCTAGGATAATGATAAATGATTAGGACTCCCTCAATATTTATGGGCTGAGGTCATAAACACTTCATGTTACATCTCAAATAGAGTTTATTTTTGTAAAAATACTTGCAAAACTTTTTTTAAAACTTACTATTTGAGAAAACCTAAGGTTTCATATTTTAGAGTTTTTGGTTATAAATACTTTGTTTTAAATACTGAAGATAATTTAGGTAAATTTGATGCCAAATCTTATGAAGTTATATTTGTTGGGTATTCAAATACTAATAATGCCTATAGAGTCTTCAACAGATCTACTTTGACTATTAAAAAATTATACATATCAAGTTTGAAGAATCTAATACTTTTATGAAGAATGTTGTAGAAATTGATTCCTTAGATGAAGACATGTAGAAAATATCCTTGAAGGACTCACCTATATGAGAAGAAAAGCCAAAGGATGATGAATATGGTAAAGTTCAAGTAGTGAAAGTGGAGCCAACACAACCACTTTCAAAAAATTGAAGATTCGCTGCACATCATCTTATGGAGCTCATCTTAAGGTGATGTATCAAAGGGGGTAATTACTCGATCCAAATTTCATGATTTATGTGACCATTTTCTTTTTTTTTTTTCACATATTGAGTCCAAGAACATTCTCGAAGCCGATGCCAACTCATATTGGTTACTTGCAATGCAATATGAACCCAATCAATTTGAGCAACCAAGTTTGGCACCTTATTTCTAGAGCCCATGATAGACCAACTATTGATACTAAATGAATTTTTAGGAACAAATTGGATGAGTCGAATAATGTTATTAGGAATAAGGTAGGCCGGAGGTTACACCTAAATTGAAGGTATCAATTTTGAGAAAACCTTTTCACCTGTAGT
Organism: Agave tequilana; assembly: GCA_038442645.1. Classification (NCBI taxonomy): domain Eukaryota; kingdom Viridiplantae; phylum Streptophyta; class Magnoliopsida; order Asparagales; family Asparagaceae; genus Agave; species Agave tequilana. Next base: position 57,487 of record JAVJIF010033653.1, read on the forward strand.
ACACCTTCAAGTCATACAAATGACACTTGCCTTTGCTTTATTTAAAGAGTTTAGACTTTTTGCAATGGATATGAAAAGTGCATTTTTAAATTATTTTATCAAAGAAGAGGTGTATGTTGAACAACCCCCCGGTTTGTTGATCCTACATATACAGATTTTATTTTCAAACTTAAAAAAATTTTATATGGTTTAAAATAAGTTCCAAGAGCTTTGTATGAAAAGCTCTCAACTTTCCTTGTTTCTTGTAAAAGATAAAGTTGACACTACATTATTTACAAAGCATATAGATAGTGATATCTTAATTATTCAAATTTATGTTGATGATATTATTTTTGGATCCACTAATGAAAAGCTTTATAAGGATATCGAATCATGCATGAAGAACGAATTTGAGATGTCTATGATGGGAGAGCTAAACTACTTCCTTGGACTCCAAATCAAGTAAAGAAGTGATGAGATGTTCATAAATCAAGCCAAGTACATAAGAGAACTTATCAAGAGATTTGAGCTTGAAAATGCAAAGCTAAGTATGACTCCCACAACCACTACAACAAAGCTTGATAAGCATGATCAAGGTATAAATGTAGACATTAAATTTTATAAAAGTATGATTGGTAGTTTACTTTATTTAATTGCTAGTAGGCCGGATATTATATTTAGTGTGTATTTATGTGATAGATTTCAATCTTGTCCTAAAGAGTCTCACTTAATTGTGGTAAAACTCATTATTAGATATCTTAAGGGCACTATTGGAATGGACTTGTGGCATCCAAAACTGGATAATTTTTCATGACGAGTTATTCAGATGTCGACTATTCTAGTTGTAGAGTGGATAGGAAGAGAACTAGTGGTACTTGTCAATTTCTAGAAAATTATCTTGTTTCGTGATCTTCCAAGAAATAAAATTCCGTTACCCTCTCAACCGCCGAGGAGGAGTAAGTTGCGACCGGGATTTGTTGTGCACAAGTTTTTTGGATGAAACATACTCTCCTTAACTATGATTTGCATTATGACCATATTAAAATATTTTAATACTAGTACTATTTATATGACCAAGAATACAAATTAACATTGTAAGATTAAGCACATAGATATTTGATATCACTTTCTTAGAGATCACTATGAGAAACGAGATATTGAAATTGATTAAGTTTTCACCGATTTTCAACTTGCGGATATTTTTACTAAACCACCAGATTATAATAGATTTTTTTATTTGTGGTGAGTTAAATGTTTGCACTATGGACTCATAAGTTTTGAAATTATTTCATATGTATTTCATATGATTTCATTTACCTTTAAATTAATATACTTGTGTTTTTTTTAAATTAGTATCTCTTTTAAATTGGTGTCTTTTTTTTTGATGCATGACAAAAAGCGGAGAGATATTTGAGTTATTAAGTTTTTGAGTTTCTTATTTAGGTATTTCATGAACTTTATGTATATCCTTCTCCATTACTATGTTTATATGCAATGTCATGATTCTTTGTTTTCATTCATTGCATAGTATTTTTAGAGGAAGGCGGAATGAAAGGATGCTAGGCTATATATGCATATTATTCTAAATTGGTATCCTATTTATATACGCATATATGTGTGACTTGCTTATATTGTCAAATCTATTTGAAGTCATAATATTTTCTTGTACTTAATAATAGCATAATTTGAGGGGGAGCTTTTTCAAGCTCTTTCCTATCTTTTATTTTAAATAACTCATATATTTTGTCATCATCAAAAAGAGGGAGATTATTGGCCCAAGGTTACAATCACCGGTTTATGATTTTGATGATAACAAAACGTATGTAGTTATTTAGTACTAATCAAGTTCAAGTGTTTAAGTATGTTTCAGGATTTTAGAGAATTCAAGGAGTTTTTTCTCTAAAGGAAAGTGTTGAAAACTCAAGGGTATTCAAGTATGAGATTGAAGCTCAATATACTCGGTGTCGCTAATGGAGAAGCCTGCTTGAGATACTTGTAGTCACCTAAAGCCTTGTAAGAAAATAGTTTGTTAAAGTGTAAAAAATTTTTGATGCTCAAGAAGTTACACACACAAATACACGATTTCGAAAATACAAGTTTTGTTAGTATTGATATTTTACATGTTTGGCTTTGATACAGGTCTCGAATTTTTTTCAAAATTTTATATCAAGTTTAGAACAAGTATTTCATTGCCTATACATTTCTATATTACTTATAAATCAATACAAAATATTTTAAAATTTTTTTGAAACTCAAAAATATTCAAAAAAAGCATTTCAGGCTAAGTTGGTCGACCGTACGGTCGATCGGTGCCTATGTCAGGCCTAAACAGCCGACCAAGTTTTTGGCCAAGGGGGCGTGCACGTTTGTGTACGTTATCAGTCGACCGACCGGTCGACCACTAACCCTTGCGGTCGACCGGGAATCGACCGACTGGCAGAGTTTAACTTTCCGTTTGGGCCAGTCGACCGACCGATCGACCGACCCATAGTTTTCCTCTTTTGAACAGTTTCTTGGTCGACCGGAGCCAACGACTCTATTTTGGTTTTAAGCTGTCGATCAATAGGCCGGTCAACCGACAGGCTGCCAAGTCCGCATAACAGCTAATTTTCAAATATGTTTTGTTTTTAGTGAATTCCAACGAGCATTTTTGGTTTCTATGGGTCAAATCTCACCTCAAATGACCCGGTATACTTAACTAATAGTATTTATCTATTGCCTATATATAGGTCATTGGTTTGATTTTCATAACACAAGTTTACAAGTTTTCATAAAAACTCAAATTTGTTTCAAAAGCAAAAAGTTTTTCTAGCGTCCAGTTTTCAAATTGAAGCTTTCCAATGCTATTTTCACTTCGTTTTAAAGCTCTTAAATTTTTTTCTAACTGAATTTCTTCTCTCACTTAACTCCTTGAGCTTCATTTCATATTCTACTCTATACGAAGTTGTAAGAGAGAGTGTTTGTGATCTTTTTTGATCACCAAGAGTTTTGTAACCTTAATTGGCTTTGTGTTACCTGTTGTGTAGAGGGTTGAGTGGAGTTGTGTACTCCGGTCTTGTGTAGACTAAATTATAATTCCTTATTTTAAGGTCCCTTTATGGAAGATCCCTTAGTCGATAATGAAATCCTTCATAGTGGTGAAAGCAGGAACTTAGACGGTGGTTCAAACCTCGAAACAGATTCTTTGTTTTTGCGATTGCTTGTGCCTTACTCTCTATTGCTTTTCATTATTCATACTTGTGTGGTTGTTCGTCGTGTATGCTGTTATTCCTTTAATTTCATCACTTTTATTATCGGTCTATACTCATCTCAAAAAGGAGGAAATTGAGCACCTCAACACATAATCTATAAGAATTAGAGGAGAAGTTTCTAGAGCTCTTCACGGAAAATTCGGCTTCAATTCTTATTTTGAGTGACCGGTTTGCATCATTCATCATAAGTAGTTTTTAACTTGCATTTAATTAGCATAACACATATTCACTACCTTCTAGGTGTATTTCACTCTCCACATTTCCTTTACATCTTCTTCGCTTGCAAACTTGAGCATTATAGGGGCTTTACCAGGACCATGCCCTGGCGGTGCTAACCTTCCTCTTTGGTTGCAGTTGAATGAAGAACCAGGACGTATTAGAGAGCATGTCAACTTCCCTTTCATGAATTAGGAGGATCTCATCATAGGTGATTTCATTGAGAGAAGCCATGGTGGGAAGCACTCGATCTGTTCAATACACCAATAGGAACAAAGTGAAAGCCACCTCGACTCAGCAAGTAGCAATACCTAAAGACCTTGCCAGTGAAAACTCAAATCGTGACAACATTGAAGCCACGCCAATCTCATCAGAGTGAAGGGAATCCGTCGAAAGAACTGTAAAAGGTGCCGCTGCCATAACAACAATCCCCCAGAATCGTGAAATTCATGACCTCAAACAAGAGGATGGAAAAGAAGTAGATCATCATTGAGTGAAGATATAGAAATTGAAGGCAGAGAAAATGAAGTAAATAATATGGAAAAGGAGATCATCGATGAAGGGTTTAAAGTAATCAATGGAGAAAAGACGACCGACAACAGCAAAAGCAAGGAGATGGCGAAGAGCGAGGAAAAAGTTAGGTTTCACAAAAGATGGACATTCCTGAGGTTGATTATGCCACGAAAGAGCAAATAATGAAGTTGATAACTGATATTGAAAGCTTGAAATCAAAGATGAAGGATGATGGGCCAAAAAATTCACGGAAGTTGAGGAAGAAGGTGCTGCTGAAACAACAGAGAAGAAAGCGATCACCGATTATTTTAGATGCTAAAGACGAAGGTGGACATAAATCTGATTCATATTCATCAACAGGCTCCTATAACTCACAGGAGCTAAGAAGAAGGAAAGTTCATAGGAGAGACAAAAGAAAGAGAAGGAAAAGTGAGAGCCAAGATGCTAGATACAGGAGGGGACACAAAAAAATTCAAAATACTCGGAGGATTATGATGAAGAAGGGAATGAAGCTGATTTTGGTGGCCACCTTGGTGGTCTTGAATTTAACAGGAGTCCAAGAGAGTATTTCATGGCCCTCATCCAGGACGAGCAATGGGAAATTTCAAGAACAACTAGATTCTCTGATGCAGTTGCTGGGAGATCGACGACCACCCCTGGATGAAGGGAGAATGGGATTCAAACTCCCTTTGCGGATGAAATCGTTCAAAACAGGAAAAAATTGTTGAGACTCCCGTCACTCACTTGATACTTTCGATGGCACTAAAGACTCATATTTGAAATTACCGAGCGAAAATGGAGTTGCACGGTGCTTCAGGGGCATAAATGTACCTCGCATTCCCGATTACCATGAAATCTACAGTGAGTGCTGGTTCAATCGCCAGAAGCCGGCTGGCATTAGATCGTTCGAGCAGTTAGGTATGGATTTTTTGAAAAAATTTGCAGCATCAATGATTTGAGGAAAGGATATTAATTGTTTAATGAGCCTCTAACAAAATCTTGAGGAGACAATTAGTTATTTCATCAAAAGATTTGCTAAGAAAATGATCAAAGCTGAGAACATCGACCAAGCAATGGCAGTTGCCGCAGTAACTATAACGGTAAGATTTTGAGGACTAAATGATACACTGAGTTGCTGCTGCAGATTTCGGAACAGCTCACATCAGATTTTAAAAAAACACAGCGGGAGATGACCAACAAGAAAAGGACGACAACGACAGGCTCAAAGAAAGAAAAGGGGGCAACATCAAGTTTTGTGGGGATCAAAGAGATGATGGTCGAAGAAATTATGTGCGGAATGAACAACATACAGCTTTAAACATAAGGATATCCGATATTCTGATGGAAATAAAAAATCGACCTTACTTCAAGAGATGTGCTCAATGAGAGAATTGAGTCCTGAAAAGCACCTCGACAAATCAAAGTATTGTGACTTTCACGAAGAGGCTATGGTCACTACACTGAAGATTGCAGGAATTTGAAATGGCAAATAGAACAATGGATCAAGGAAGGACAAGTGTTCGAATTCACGAAGAAAAATTCGAGCAAGAATGATAGGAGAGAGATACTCAGGACTCCAAAAGAAGCGACGAAGACAGCCATGATAAAAGGGATGATAGGTGCAAGGCTAGTCCGAAAAAAGACAGACCAATCAAGGGGATTAGAGGAGGAGGAATTCTTTCATTGTTATCTTTCTTTCCATAGCAGATATTTCCTCTGTTCGGAAAATGAAGTTCATCCTGAATGTATTTTCTGATTCGAAAGGAAAATTTTTTCTGACAACCGAGAATGAAGAAGGCGTAGTGGAACTCAATTGTGTACAAGGTTGCGCTCGCAATTCTTGCAGAGATTTGGTTGTGTTTTCATTTTTTTACCTTCCGCAATTTTTCATTCGAATTTTTGTTCCCAGTAGTCAAAGTTTGACGCAAAACTATAGGCAACAATATTCTTTGCAATTCTCCTATTAATCCTTGCATGAAATGTCTTCTGTTATTACTTGAATGTACCTTTTCAATTTCTCAATAAAGATTACGCTATGTCTCAGGTAATCACTCGTTAAAGTAGTACATCTTTTTTGTTATATGACAATGGATACATAAATTTAAATTCGTCATTGATAATCTCTAAATTGGAATTTTTTACACTAATGATATCACAATAAAAATTTGAACAAACATTTTGATAAAAGTTGTTATCTTGTGAGATTTGTATTATCTCTATTTGTTTAGAATTAAATCCTAATTAATCCCTCAAAACCCTAATTAATTGCTTTTACTCTCTCCTCCCTTTCTCTTTTCCCTAACCCAGTTGCCCACTTCTTCTCTCTGGTCCTCTCCAACCTCGTCAGCCATGACCACCGTCCTCGACTTGGCCATTTCTTCCTGGTGCCACGTGCTCACCCTCACGCAACCCATCTGCCCGATGACCTGTACCCAAGTCGTCCCTCTCTATAGCTGAGCCTTGGCTAGGCTGAACACAGCTGTAACGCTCCGATCCCGTGGGTATGGAGACGTTACTGCGACGTATATACGCAGGTCGGAAATGTCCTCACATGTATACGCTAAGTATCAACGCAGATAAGAATCAGAGTACGAAAGTACGTGGTGCATTATACATTCCAACATATGATTACAATTACAAAATTATTACAGGATGTGACATAATATTACATAAATATTACATCATCGATAGACGCAAATGTAAGAATACAAAGAGATATACAATAATAAGCAGTACAAAAGACGCTCACGCAGGAAAACTCGAAAGACAAGCAGGGGCCTTGGAAGAATAGGGCACCGGACCGATCAACTGCTGATTCACGACGCTACCGCTGCAACTTTGATCACCAGGAAGTCCATCGTGGTCCAAGCTCAAAGATATGAACATGCAGGTTCAGGGGAGTCAGAACTCCCCAACGAGTGGTAAGATGAGTGCCAAGTGACGTGCAGGGACAAACATATGTGTATTGATAAATCCGAGTCAAAGCGTGTAATAAAACCATGTCGTCAGCACAGACATACAAGAGCAGGCAATGAGACATCGAATGAAGTAAACAAGCAAACCAGTTATACAAGCCCAAATTACTGATTCGTGAGATTAGTACATCAAAAGAATAATCCAAGCCTTCATATATATATCCTATGCCTCATGTCACTGTATCCTTGGTTCATATAACCCGAGTTGTCTCTTAAACTATGAAAACAGCATAAAATCGATAAAAATCAATAAAATCAATAATACCGAATACAAGCAAAACCAGTCGTACAAGCTTCATTTACGACTCCATAAGACTAGTACATCGAAAGAATAATCCAAATAAGAAAACCCTCACCTATATACCTTATGTCTCATGTCACCGTAATCTCAGTGATACGACCCGAATTGCAAAGCAGCACGACGATTTATTAATTAACATATTATTATTACTCGTCTCACCCATATATCTAAGTATGTGTACAGATATACGTTCCATCCTACATACATCCATATATGAGTAAGTCGAGGTTGTTATTGAAAAATTATAATGAAACCAACGTGTTATGTTTACAGTGGGTCCCGAACATACCCGGGACCACAGCCTAGGATGTTCCGTTGCTGATAAGGAACCTACCACGAGGTGATTCAGGGGCAAAGGATCTTAATTATATACCCTGCAAGAAGTTAGTAATCGGGATAGCAGCACACCCCGTGGAATACCTAGAGGCCCACAGGTAGAACTAAAGTTTTAGTTGCACAATATACCTAATATCATTGTAAACATATTTGTTGGCCCAATGGCCTTCCACTCTAGTTTTGATGATGATCAACACTCATGTAGTTATGTTTACAAATATTCTTGTGTTTCTAAGTTTCAGATCATTAACATGATATTAGGTTGGTGATTAGCTTCAACAAGATGATTAGAAGCTATTCATGATGATTCCGGTGCCAAAGCTTAAAGATCATACCTTTGCACTTGGAGAATCACGGAGTTTGGACCGAGTCTACTTGAAGATGAAGATCGTCAAGAAGACTTAGGTATCTAGTTTAGAGTTTGTGTTTTAGATCCATATTTGTAAAGCTTAGTTTAGTTGATATGCTCAAGTGCACAAAACACACACGTTTCATGATTTGGTTATTGGTTTTCATGAATAATAGATCAAAACAAGTTTACCTTATACCTATGTATATTAGATATGTTCTAGATATACATACATGCTTTAAACTTGCTAGACAAACTTATTTTGACTATCCTATTCATGTTTTGGAAAATTCTAGTTTGATAAAATACAAGTTTTGTTTTTGATAAAATTGGCAAGACACAAAAATGAATTGATATGATTGATATATGTCTTGAATTTTTATCACAAGTTTGGTTATCAAAGTAAAATGATAAAACAAGTTTTAGAAAAACATATTTTTAGAAAAACAGTTTTTATTTTGATTAAAACTATTTTTTTGATTTACTGTGATTTATGGGATTTTTATTGAGTGAAAAGACCTATTTTCAAATCCCGTATCTGTGCAGAACTGAGGACTGGCTGACAGGCCAAGTCGGTCGACCGGACCGGTCGACCGCACCATAGGCCGGTCGACCGGGACGGTCGACCGACGTGCACAAGTCTGTGCACGTTTTGGAGTCTCTGGGACGGTCGACCGGGCCGGTCGACCGAGATGAGAGTTCTGCTCTCAGGATGTTTCGGTCGACCGGCTGGTCGACCGCTATTGCCCAACGGTCACATTTTTGACCGTTGGCGGTCGACCGGACCGGTCGACCGGCAGTCTGTCAGACTGCCAACTCAGCCTAACGGCTAGTTTTGCATAGGGGCTATATAAACCCCATCTCTTTGGGGATTTTGGCCAAGTTTTTAAGGAGAAAAATTTCTGGTTTCTAGAGGTTTTAAAACAAGTTTTCAAAAGTGTTTGGGGCTTTAATTCTTCAATCTTTATTGTTTTAGGTTTTTGGAAAAATCAAAGAAAAGAATATTTTGGGAGATTTGTCTTGGTTTTCATTCTATATCTTTTGCAAGGATTTTCCCAAGTGATTTTCTTTGTTGCTAGTTTTCCAAACACCTAGTTTTCCACACTTGAGCTATATCTTCTATCCTAAACTATTAGGATCTTGTTGTTGTGGAAAAAGATAAGAGAAAAAGAAAGAGAAGTGTTTGAGGTTGTTTGTTGTAAACCTCATTGTTGTAAACACCCTTATATTTGTGAATCCCTCTTCGGTAGAGGTGATCGGGTGATTGTGTTGTGGATCCCTCTTCGGTAGAGGTGATTGAGTTTAGTTGTAAACCTCTTCGGTAGAGGTGGTTGTTGTTGTTGTTGTTGGTTGTTGGGCCTCGGTGGAGTTTTTGTTTGAGAAAGGAGTTCGGTACTCCTAGAGTTGTAAGAAATCCTCTTTGGTAGAGGTTCCCTCGGTGGGAGTTGAGATAGTGGAAATCCTACACGGTGGTGTAGGCGGGGATGTAGAGCAAGGTGCTCGAACCTCGAAACAAATCTTGGTGTTTGCGTTTTGATCCATTGTCTCGCTAACTCTCTCTCTTTACATTTGTGCAAAGCCTCATTTCATACAAGCATCATACTTTCATAGCATTCATATTATATACATTGCTTGTGTTGCCTTGCATCTTTCATATTGTAATTTATTCTTGATTGCTTGGCTTGATTGTGTGTGCACATATTTCTTATTGCTTGGATTGCTTGTGTGTGTGTGCCTAACTTGTACTCATCCAACAAGAGCTTCACATAGCGCCTCAACCCATTTCAAGGGGAATCAAGGGGAGTTAGTCCAGAGCCTCGCAAGGGGAATTCGGCTACACTTGTTGTATTGTATTAGTTTGTGCATAATTTGCATTAGCTTCCGCATTTAGCGCACTTAGCTTGCATTTAGTTTCTTAGATTAGCACTTACACCTATTCACCCCCCCTCTAGGTGTTTTTCAATTGGTATCAGAGCTAGTGCTCCTGATACTTAGGCTTAACATCCTAGGAGTGAGATCCATTTGCTTGCTAATCTCATTTGCATTTGCTTGTTTGCACACATCTAGTTTATACCAAGGACTTCATGACCCCACCTAGCTATGATCCTTCCAACATTGATATTTGGAAGTATAGGATGTCCATGTACCTAAAGACCCTAGGTTTGCATGTCTTCCTTGCCGCCACCAAGAGATGTTATCTTGGTGATTGTAATCATATAAGGGCCAATGCACAAGCCCTAGAGGCCATTAGAAGCACTTTATCTAAAGATTATCTTTTACGTGTTTCTAATCTTGATTCCGCCTTTGCAGTGTGGAACAAATTGACAACAACCACCACCTCCAAGCTTCAAGTGCCAAATCAACCGGAGGAATTTAGTAGAGAATCCGATTCTCAATGCTTCATGGTCCAAGGGAATGACTCCCTTGAGGTACATTCGGAACCCCACTATGATAGTGATGATTGTTCTAGTTCTTCAAATGATCATATTGATGTTCATGCTATAAATGAAGAACTTTCAATTGTTTGTGAAAAACTTATAGAAAAATATAAGATTTTGAAAAAGAAGAGTCTAGGCATTAATAATGAAAATAAAAATTTGATTGCTAGACTTGATGTTGTTTTGCAAGAGAAAGAGGAGATTGCTAATGAAAGGGATTCATTAAAATCTCAACTTGGTCTTGCACTTAAAGAAAATAACTTTTTGAAAAATAAAAATGATTGCCATGTTCTTTTGAAGAAAAATGAAAACTTGTCTTCAAAAGTTGATTTTGTTTTAAAAGAAAATGATTCTTTGAAAATTAAGATTGCTTCAATTTCTAAAGATTTGGATGCATGTTTAAAGAAAAATATTGTTTTGCAAAATAAAATGGATGCACATGTTTGCCATGCTAGTGTAGCCTCTTCATCTAGACTACCTAATGCATGTACCTCTTCTTCTAGGATTAATGATGATATTTGTATGCTAAAGAAGAGAGTAGATTGTTTGGGCTCCACTATGAGCCAATGTGCTAAGAACCATACACGCTTGGAATCCTTGGTTCGAAAGAAACGAGTTCCATCTTCTATGCATGCACACCCTCCACGGCATACCCATGCTCCTCACGGACACACCCATCACATGTATGCTCATGTGTACACATGTACACATTGTGGACGTAAGGGCCACCTTGCTAAATTTTGTTTTGATAGATTACATACTACTAATTTAGCAAAGAAATTTGTTTGGGTTAGAGAAGGGACTAACCCCCATGGACCCAACAAGATGTGGGTACCAAAGACCACCCCTCCTATTGTTTTTGATGTAGGTGTGGGCTCTCACATGACGTGAGAGTGATGACACCTTGGAGTGGATGCGTTCCGGACTTAAAGGAAATCAAATGGATGCATCACTTTCAAGGGAAGGTTTGGTGGAGAGGACCACCATGTTTTGGAGACAAGGAGAGTTGCTTCTTCTGTTTTGGTAACAATCCTTTACTCCCATTCCTTGTTTACATGCTTTCCATGTTTTAATGTTTATAGCATGTTTTGATGTCTATGGATTAGTATGTTCATTCCATGTTTATTAGATCCTTGACATACATGTATAGTATTTGAGACACACATGCTTATTTGATTCACATTTAATGTTCTCACCGTTTGTTTAGCTATAATGTACATCATGAATCTATTGCATGTGAATTTACATAGTAATCATGTTTTAGTTCTTATGATGTTGATTTCTAGCTTGTTTTGATATTCCTTGTGGTTATGACATGTTTAAATATGGATTTTGTCAAAGCTTGTGTTATACATGTACAAATAGTGAGTTACATTTGTTTTATATGCAATTGAACTTCATGCTCATTTGTATTCACTATATGTACACGCATGAGCTAGTTTTGATGATTCGTTCATTTATACTTGTTATACCTATTTGCATGTATATGTAGTTTAAAATTCAAATAAAAGAATTTTGATGAATTTTGTATGTGTTTTAGTTAGAAATATGGTATTCGTGTTTGTTTTGATACTCAATGATTTGAATATATGTTTAAGTGTTAGTTTTCATTAAGACTAGTTATATACTTGTACATAGAGTGGGTTACAAATAAATCTATATATGTTTGGGTTTGAATGCATATTTGTACCCATTAGATGTGCTAGTATAGTCTAGTTTTGATGATCCATACATTTTAGACTTGTATTCATATTTTTGGATTTATATGAGTTTTGATTTCATGTATATGTTTATTTTGCCAAAACTTTAAGATATACATGTATACCCCTTGAGTCATTTGCCTTTCATGCAAATCTATATTATGGACTCAAAGTGTGTTTAAGGAATATGTATGTATACTCCATGTTTGACAATTCATACATATACCTTGAAATGAAATTTGTTGTGATGAAAATTTAGTTTTTCATGTTTCATGTATTTATGTTTAACTTCATGTATATGTCCATCTTATCCAAACTATTGACTATACATGAGTATCCTTTTTGAGCCACGTGCCTTCATGCATATATCCTTGTGGACTCGTTTGTATCTTGGATATGTATGTATACTTTAGTTTGTATTAGACATACATATGCCGTGAAGATTAGATAGTTTTGATGATTTCATGTTTTTAAGGAATAATTGAGCTTAATGAAATATTTTTCATGATTATGATCTTCACATATTATTTGTACACTCATATCAATTGCTCATGTTTTGTTTCTCATGAGGTATGCTTTATTGGTTAGAGTGATGTTTATCATGTGAATTTCATTTTTGTTTTATTCCTTACTTGAAGGATTTCGTGCTAGTTAACAAGTTTTTCATTTAACTAGTTGCGGTGTTCTTCATTTTGGTAGTGATTTTCAAACAAAACTACTTTTTCAAAATCTATCTTGAAAACCCCTACCATCCAAGGGCGGTAGGATGGGAGATCATGTTCATGTATGCCCTAAATTGAAAATCTTTAAAACTTGAATTATGATTGGGTGGTAGATAATATGATGTATACACTTGAACTTATTGCTATGTCAATTGGTATCATTGAACTCTTTCAATTGGTATCATTTTGATCTTCTTGTATACTCATATATGTTTTGTATGTATGTATACTTTAAATTCCAAGTATATCAATTTCTATTGGTATCTATCTTTCATACATATATATGTTTGTGTTTATGCTAGTGCTTGAGTTTCAATTTTGTTTAAATTGATTACTTTTAAATTGTTATCAAGACTATGCATGTCTTTAGTTTGTTTTTCATAAAGGGAGAGAAAATTTGATTTTGTATTTCAATTGGTATTTGTACTCCCACTCTTTATGATTAAAAGTTGTTATTTTTGAACATATGATATCAACATCAAATTATATGTTTTTAAAATGAACAATTCTTACAATTGGTATCAATGTTTCTATGAAAAATCTTTTCAATTGGTAAAATATTTACAATTGGTATCATATTTAAGAAATTCAAAATTTGTTTTGGATTCAAGACTTATGTTTAATTACAATTGGTATTTCCAAAATTTTGTTTAAAGAAAATATTCAAAGTTTTGATTTGTATTTCCTATATGCAAGGAGAGCTTAACATCTCTCTTACATATAGATTCATGTTGAGTATATTATAAATTGAGGAGCTTGACAACTCTTCTTTATATGATATACGTGTATAGGGGGAGCTTCACATCTCCTCTTATGCATTACATAATATGTGTTATGTGAATTGGGGCTTGTCATCCCTTCTTCATGTAATGCATATGTGTAGGGAAGCTAACTTAGCGTCTTTCTCTTCATGAATGTATATAGCATATAACATATATTGATCCTTGTTTATTGGTATCAAGATACTTCATTGTCATATTTATCTATTGGTATCATGTTGTTTATTGTCACCCCTTATTGACCTTGTTTTTGTTTTAAACAAAAGGGGGAGAACATTGTTTGCATTGTTTTGATTGACAAAAAGGGGGAGAAAGATTTTTACCCCTCATTTTATCTATGGTTTTGATTGTTTACCCCTTTGTTGATGATTGACAAAAAGGGGGAGAATTATTTGAGAGTTTAACATGCATATATAAAACTCAAATTACTTCTATGCATGATTGGTACATGTTTTTTATATGCATGCTTATGTTTTATATGCATATATTATGTTTTTAATCTCAAGAATATTAAGTTTAATTGATATATAGAGTTTGCTTTGTAATTGGTATCTAGAGCTTATTTTGTTTTGAATATTCCATTTGATATCTAGAACCATTTATTGTTTATGCATACGCATGTTTCATGTTTAATATTCATTGCATATATTTATTGTTTATCCCTATGCATGAGTTAAGGGGGAGCTTCCTTGAAGCTTATCTTTAATCCATGCATATATAACTCCATGAGTTTTGTCATCATCAAAAAGGGGGAGATTGTTGGCCCAATGGCCTTCCACTCTAGTTTTGATGATGATCAACACTCATGTAGTTATGTTTACAAATATTCTTGTGTTTCTAAGTTTCAGATCATTAACAGGATATTAGGTTGGTGATTAGCTTCAACAAGATGATTAGAAGCTATTCATGATGATTCCGGTGCCAAAGCTTAAAGATCATACCTTTGCACTTGGAGAATCACGGAGTTTGGACCGAGTCTACTTGAAGATGAAGATCGTCAAGAAGACTTAGGTATCTAGTTTAGAGTTTGTGTTTTAGATCCATATTTGTAAAGCTTAGTTTAGTTGATATGCTCAAGTGCACAAAACACACACGTTTCATGATTTGGTTATTGGTTTTCATGAATAATAGATCAAAACAAGTTTACCTTATACCTATGTATATTAGATATGTTCTAGATATACATACATGCTTTAAACTTGTTAGACAAACTTATTTTGACTATCCTATTCATGTTTTGGAAAATTCTAGTTTGATAAAATACAAGTTTTGTTTTTGATAAAATTGGCAAGACACAAAAATGAATTGATATGATTGATATATGTCTTGAAATTTTTATCACAAGTTTGGTTATCAAAGTAAAATGATAAAACAAGTTTTAGAAAAACATATTTTTAGAAAAACAATTTTTATTGTGATTAAAACTATTTTTTTGATTTACTGTGAATTTATGGGATTTTTATTGAGTGAAAAGACCTATTTTCAAATCCCGTATCTGTGCAGAACTGAGGACTGGCTGACAGGCCAAGTCGGTCGACCGGACCGGTCGACCGCACCATAGGCCGTCGACCGGGACGGTCGACCAACGTGCACAAGTCTGTGCACGTTTTGGAGTCTCTGGGACGGTCGACCGGGCCGGTCGACCGAGATGAGAGTTCTGCTCTCAGGATGTTTCGGTCGACCGGGCCGGTCGACCGCTATTGCCCAACGGTCACATTTTTGACCGTTGGCGGTCGACCGGACCGGTCGACCGGCAGTCTGTCAGACTGCCAACTCAGCCTAACGGCTAGTTTTGTATAGGGGCTATATAAACCCCATCTCTTTGGGGATTTTGGCCAAGTTTTTAAGGAGAAAAATTTCTGGTTTCTAGAGGTTTTAAAACAAGTTTTCAAAAGTGTTTGGGGCTTTAATTCTTCAATCTTTATTGTTTTAGGTTTTTGGAAAAATCAAAGAAAAGAATATTTTGGGAGATTTGTCTTGGTTTTCATTCTATATCTTTTGCAAGGATTTTCCCAAGTGATTTTCTTTGTTGCTAGTTTTCCAAACACCTAGTTTTCCACACTTGAGCTATATCTTCTATCTTAAACTATTAGGATCTTGTTTTTGTGGAAAAGATAAGAGAAAAAGAAAGAGAAGTGTTTGAGGTTGTTTGTTGTAACCTCATTGTTGTAAACACCCTTATATTTGTGAATCCCTCTTCGGTAGAGGTGATCGGGTGATTGTGTTGTGGATCCCTCTTCGGTAGAGGTGATTGAGTTTAGTTGTAAACCTCTTCGGTAGAGGTGGTGGTTGTTGTTGTTGTTGTTGGTTGTTGGGCCTCGGTGGAGGTTGTTGTTTGAGAAAGGAGTTCGGTACTCCTAGAGTTGTAAGAAATCCTCTTTGGTAGAGGTTCCCTCGGTGGGAGTTGAGATAGTGGAAATCCTACACGGTGGTGTAGGCGGGGATGTAGAGCAAGGTGCTCGAACCTCGAAACAAATCTTGGTGTTTGCGTTTTGATCCATTGTCTCTCTAACTCTCTCTCTTTACATTTGTGCAAAGCATCATTTCATACAAGCATCATACTTTCATAGCATTCATATTATATACATTGCTTGTGTTGCCTTGCATCTTTCATATTGTAATTTATTCTTGATTGCTTGGCTTGATTGTGTGTGCACATATTTCTTATTGCTTGGATTGCTTGTGTGTGTGTGCCTAACTTGTACTCATCCAACAAGAGCTTCACATAGCGCCTCAACCCATTTCAAGGGGAATCAAGGGGAGTTAGTCCAGAGCCTCGCAAGGGGAATTCGGCTACACTTGTTGTATTGTATTAGTTTGTGCATAATTTGCATTAGCTTCCGCATTTAGCGCACTTAGTTTGCATTTAGTTTCCTAGATTAGCACTTACACCTATTCACCCCCCCTCTAGGTGTTTTTCAATTGGTATCAGAGCTAGTGCTCCTGATACTTAGGCTTAACATCCTAGGAGTGAGATCCATTTGCTTGCTAATCTCATTTGCATTTGCTTGTTTGCACACATCTAGTTTTATACCATGGACTTCATGACCCCACCTAGCTATGATCCTTCCAACATTGATATTTGGAAGTATAGGATGTCCATGTACCTAAAGACCCTAGGTTTGCATGTCTTCCTTGCCGCCACCAAGAGATGTTATCTTGGTGATTGTCATCATATAGGGCCAATGCACAAGCCCTAGAGGCCATTAGAAGCACTTTATCTAAAGATTATCTTTTACGTGTTTCTAATCTTGATTCCGCCTTTGCAGTGTGGAACAAATTGACAACAACCACCACCTCCAAGCTTCAAGTGCCAAATCAACCGGAGGAATTTAGTAGAGAATCCGATTCTCAATGCTTCATGGTCCAAGGGAATGACTCCCTTGAGGTACATTCGGAACCCCACTATGATAGTGATGATTGTTCTAGTTCTTCAAATGATCATATTGATGTCCATGCTATAAATGAAGAACTTTCAATTGTTTGTGAAAAACTTATAGAAAAATATAAGATTTTGAAAAAGAAGAGTCTAGGCATTAATAATGAAAATAAAAATTTGATTGCTAGACTTGATGTTGTTTTGCAAGAGAAAGAGGAGATTGCTAATGAAAGGGATTCATTAAAATCTCAACTTGGTCTTACACTTAAAGAAAATAACTTTTTGAAAAATAAAAATGATTGCCATGTTCTTTTGAAGAAAAATGAAAACTTGTCTTCAAAAGTTGATTTTATTTTAAAAGAAAATGATTCTTTGAAAATTAAGATTGCTTCAATTTCTAAAGATTTGGATGCATGTTTAAAGAAAAATATTGTTTTGCAAAATAAAATGGATGCACATGTTTGCCATGCTAGTGTAGCCTCTTCATCTAGACTACCTAATGCATGTACCTCTTCTTCTAGGATTAATGATGATATTTGTATGCTAAAGAAGAGAGTAGATTGTTTGGGCTCCACTATGAGCCAATGTGCTAAGAACCATACACGCTTGGAATCCTTGGTTCGAAAGAAACGAGTTCCATCTTCTATGCATGCACACCCTCCACGGCATACACATGCTCCTCACGGACACACCCATCACATGTATGCTCATGTGTACACATGTACACATTGTGGACGTAAGGGCCACCTTGCTAAATTTTGTTTTGATAGATTACATACTACTAATTTAGCAAAGAAATTTGTTTGGGTTAGAGAAGGGACTAACCCCCATGGACCCAACAAGATGTGGGTACCAAAGACCACCCCTCCTATTGTTTTTGATGTAGGTGTGGGCTCTCACATGACGTGAGAGTGATGACACCTTGGAGTGGATGCGTTCCGGACTTAAAGGAAATCAAATGGATGCATCACTTTCAAGGGAAGGTTTGGTGGAGAGGACCACCATGTTTTGGAGACAAGGAGAGTTGCTTCTTCGGTTTTGGTAACAATCCTTTACTCCCATTCCTTGTTTACATGCTTTCCATGTTTTAATGTTTATAGTATGTTTTTGATGTCTATGGATTAGTATGTTCATTCCATGTTTATTAGATCCTTGACATACATGTATAGTATTTGAGACACACATGCTTATTTGATTCACATTTAATGTTCTCACCGTTTGTTTAGCTATAATGTACATCATGAATCTATTGCATGTGAATTTACATAGTAATCATGTTTTAGTTCTTATGATGTTGATTTCTAGCTTGTTTTGATATTCCTTGTGGTTATGACATGTTTAAATATGGATTTTGTCAAAGCTTGTGTTATACATGTACAAATAGTGAGTTACATTTGTTTTATATGCAATTGAACTTCATGCTCATTTGTATTCACTATATGTACACGCATGAGCTAGTTTTGATGATTCGTTCATTTATACTTGTTATACCTATTTGCATGTATATGTAGTTTAAAATTCAAATAAAAGAATTTTGATGAATTTTGTATGTGTTTTAGTTAGAAATATGGTATTCGTGTTTGTTTTGATGCTCAATGATTTGAATATATGTTTAAGTGTTAGTTTTCATTAAGACTAGTTATATACTTGTACATAGAGTGGGTTACAAATAAATCTATATATGTTTGGGTTTGAATGCATATTTGTACCCATTAGACGTGCTAGTATAGTTTAGTTTTGATGATCCATACATTTTAGACTTGTATTCATATTTTTGGATTTATATGAGTTTTGATTTCATGTATATGTTTATTTTGCCAAAACTTTAAGATATACATGTATACCCCTTGAGTCATTTGCCTTTCATGCAAATCTATATTATGGACTCAAAGTGTGTTTAAGGAATATGTATGTATACTCCATGTTTGACAATTCATACATATACCTTGAAATGAAATTTGTTGTGATGAAAATTTAGTTTTTCATATTTCATGTATTTATGTTTAACTTCATGTATATGTCCATCTTATCCAAACTATTGACTATACATGAGTATCCTTTTTGAGCCACGTGCCTTCATGCATATATCCTTGTGGACTCGTTTGTATCTTGGATATGTATGTATACTTTAGTTTGTATTAGACATACATATGCCGTGAAGATTAGATAGTTTTGATGATTTCATGTTTTTAAGGAATAATTGAGCTTAATGAAATATTTTTCATGATTATGATCTTCACATATTATTTGTACACTCATATCTATTGCTCATGTTTTGTTTCTCATGAGGTATGCTTTATTGGTTAGAGTGATGTTTATCATGTGAATTTCATTTTTGTTTTATTCCTTGCTTGAAGGATTTCGTGCTAGTTAACAAGTTTTCCATTTAACTAGTTGCGGTGTTCTTAATTTTGGTAGTGATTTTCAAACAAAACTACTTTTTCAAATCTATCCTTGAAAACCCCTACCATCCAAGGGCGGTAGGATGGGAGATCATGTTCATGTATGCCCTAAATTGAAAATCTTTAAAACTTGAATTATGATTGGGTGGTAGATAATATGATGTATACACTTGAACTTATTGCTATGTCAATTGGTATCATTGAACTCTTTCAATTGGTATCATTTTGATCTTCTTGTATACTCATATATGTTTTGTATGTATGTATACTTTAAATTCCAAGTATATCAATTTCTATTGGTATCTATCTTTCATACATATATATGTTTGTGTTTATGCTAGTGCTTGAGTTTCAATTTTGTTTAAATTGATTACTTTTAAATTGTTATCAAGACTATGCATGTCTTTAGTTTGTTTTTCATAAAGGGAGAGAAAATTTGATTTTGTATTTCAATTGGTATTTGTACTCCCACTCTTTATGATTAAAAGTTGTTATTTTGAACATATGATATCAACATCAAATTATATGTTTTTAAAATGAACAATTCTTACAATTGGTATCAATGTTTCTATGAAAAATCTTTTCAATTGGTAAAATATTTACAATTGGTATCATATTTAAGAAATTCAAAATTTGTTTTGGATTCAAGACTTATGTTTAATTACAATTGGTATTTCCAAAATTTTGTTTAAAGAAAATATTCAAAGTTTTGATTTGTATTTCCTATATGCAAGGAGAGCTTAACATCTCTCTTACATATAGATTCATGTTGAGTATATTATAAATTGAGGAGCTTGACAACTCTTCTTTATATGATATACGTGTGTAGGGGGAGCTTCACATCTCCTCTTATGCATTACATAATATGTGTTATGTGAATTGGGGCTTGTCATCCCTTCTTCATGTAATGCATATGTGTAGGGAAGCTAACTTAGCGTCTTCCTCTTCATGAATGTATATAGCATATAATATATATTGATCCTTGTTTATTGGTATCAAGATACTTCATTGTCATATTTATCTATTGGTATCATGTTGTTTATTGTCACCCCTTATTGACCTTGTTTTTGTTTTAAACAAAAGGGGGAGAACATTGTTTGCATTGTTTTGATTGACAAAAAGGGGGAGAAAGATTTTTACCCCTCATTTTATCTATGGTTTTGATTGTTTACCCCTTTGTTGATGATTGACAAAAGGGGGAGAATTATTTGAGAGTTTAACATGCATATATAAAACTCAAATTACTTCTATGCATGATTGGTACATGTTTTTTATATGCATGCTTATGTTTTATATGCATATATTATGTTTTAATATCTCAAGAATATTAAGTTTAATTGATATATAGAGTTTGCTTTGTAATTGGTATCTAGAGCTTATTTTGTTTTGAATATTCCATTTGATATCTAGAACCATTTATTGTTTATGCATACGCATGTTTCATGTTTAATATTCATTGCATATATTTATTATTTATCCCTATGCATGAGTTAAGGGGGAGCTTCCTTGAAGCTTATCTTTAATCCATGCATATATAACTCCATGAGTTTTGTCATCATCAAAAAGGGGGAGATTGTTGGCCCAATGGCCTTCCACTCTAGTTTGATGATGATCAACACTCATGTAGTTATGTTTACAAATATTCTTGTGTTTCTAAGTTTCAGATCATTAACAGGATATTAGGTTGGTGATTAGCTTCAACAAGATGATTAGAAGCTATTCATGATGATTCCGGTGCCAAAGCTTAAAGATCATACCTTTGCACTTGGAGAATCTCGGAGTTTGGACCGAGTCTACTTGAAGATGAAGATCGTCAAGAAGACTTAGGTATCTAGTTTAGAGTTTGTGTTTTAGATCCATATTTGTAAAGCTTAGTTTAGTTGATATGCTCAAGTGCACAAAACACACACGTTTCATGATTTGGTTATTGGTTTTCATGAATAATAGATCAAAACAAGTTTACCTTATACCTATGTATATTAGATATGTTCTAGATATACATACATGCTTTAAACTTGCTAGACAAACTTATTTTGACTATCCTATTCATGTTTTGGAAAATTCTAGTTTGATAAAATACAAGTTTTGTTTTTGATAAAATTGGCAAGACACAAAAATGAATTGATATGATTGATATATGTCTTGAAATTTTTATCACAAGTTTGGTTATCAAAGTAAAATGATAAAACAAGTTTTAGAAAAACATATTTTTAGAAAAACAATTTTTATTGTGATTAAAACTATTTTTTTGATTTACTGTGAATTTATGGGATTTTTATTGAGTGAAAAGACCTATTTTCAAATCCCGTATCTGTGCAGAACTGAGGACTGGCTGACAGGCCAAGTCGGTCGACCGGACCGGTCGACCGCACCATAGGCCGGTCGACCGGGACGGTCGACCGACGTGCACAAGTCTGTGCACGTTTTGGAGTCTCTGGGACGGTCGACCGGGCCGGTCGACCGAGATGAGAGTTCTGCTCTCAGGATGTTTCGGTCGACCGGGCCGGTCGACCGCTATTGCCCAACGGTCACATTTTTGACCGTTGGCGGTCGACCGGACCGGTCGACCGGCAGTCTGTCAGACTGCCAACTCAGCCTAACGGCTAGTTTTGTATAGGGGCTATATAAACCCCATCTCTTTGGGGATTTTGGCCAAGTTTTTAAGGAGAAAAATTTCTGGTTTCTAGAGGTTTTAAAACAAGTTTTCAAAAGTGTTTGGGGCTTTAATTCTTCAATCTTTATTGTTTTAGGTTTTTGGAAAAATCAAAGAAAAGAATATTTTGGGAGATTTGTCTTGGTTTTCATTCTATATCTTTTGCAAGGATTTTCCCAAGTGATTTTCTTTGTTGCTAGTTTTCCAAACACCTAGTTTTTCACACTTGAGCTATATCTTCTATCCTAAACTATTAGGATCTTGTTTTTGTGGAAAAAGATAAGAGAAAAAGAAAGAGAAGTGTTTGAGGTTATTTGTTGTAAACCTCATTGTTGTAAACACACTTATATTTGTGAATCCCTCTTCGGTAGAGGTGATCGGGTGATTGTGTTGTGGATCCCTCTTCGTAGAGGTGATTGAGTTTGGTTGTAAATCTCTTCGGTAGAGGTGGTTGTTGTTGTTGTTGGTTGTTGGGCCTCGGTGGAGGTTGTTGTTTGAGAAAGGAGTTCGGTACTCCTAGAGTCGTAAGAAATCCTCTTTGGTAGAGGTTCCCTCGGTGGGAGTTGAGATAGTGGAAATCCTACACGGTGGTGTAGGCGGGGATGTAGAGCAAGGTGCTCGAACCTCGAAACAAATCTTGGTGTTTGCGTTTTGATCCATTGTCTCTCTAACTCTCTCTCTTTACATTTGTGCAAAGCATCATTTCATACAAGCATCATACTTTCATAGCATTCATATTATATACATTGCTTGTGTTGCCTTGCATCTTTCATATTGTAATTTATTCTTGATTGCTTGGCTTGATTGTGTGTGCACATATTTCTTATTGCTTGGATTGCTTGTGTGTGTGTGCCTAACTTGTACTCATCCAACAAGAGCTTCACATAGCGCCTCAACCCATTTCAAGGGGAATCAAGGGGAGTTAGTCCAGAGCCTCGCAAGGGGAATTCGGCTACACTTGTTGTATTGTATTAGTTTGTGCATAATTTGCATTAGCTTCCGCATTTAGCGCACTTAGTTTGCATTTAGTTTCTTAGATTAGCACTTACACCTATTCACCCCCCCTCTAGGTGTTTTCAATATTCACCACTTGGAATCCATCAATGTTTCCCTTACATGATGTAAGTTGTCATTTTTATAGTTTATTCTGTAATTATCAATTTACAGGAATAATAAGAGCAGGTCAGGTTCAAGAATTCAGGGGGCAAGAGTACATGAGTACTAGGGATACATGTCACTGTATATAATACATGATAGAAGTTACATGATTCCTGTAATATGATAATCACAAGTCAGGTGGTAATATGATAGGTGGCAGGTGATAAGTAGTAACATACAAGTGTCAGGTGATAGCAAGCAGGCGTCAGGTGATAGCATGCAGGAGTCAGGTGTCAAGTAATAGCACAGTAGATGCTACTATCGTATATCACAAAACAGAAAAACAATACTAATACAGGAGATCGGTACGAATACAGGAAACTAATATCGATACAGGGGATCAGTACGAATACAAAAAAATAATACAGTTTTGAAAAACAGCATAAGTACAGGTCTCAAACTTTTCACAACCATCATGAAAAGAATAATAATCACATTATCAAGTAGGTAAGCGGGCAAGCAAGTAAGAGAACATCCAAGCGGAGGTAAGTAAAGGTGGAGCGAAGCTAACGTACAACACTAGACACGACTATGTTCATCGTGATTACCACTCGCAGCACGACTAAACGTACACGATGGAGTGAGCGTATGAACGTTATACTGCCATACGTGGCGAAGCCACGCTCATGATGTAACTACGCTCGAACAGAGTTAGCGGCAAAGCGCTGAGCGCTAGTTCGCCTACCAGACGTAGCTTAGAGACATGACAGTCTAAACGCACTCTCTTTTTCGAGGAAGTGGGTGAGAGCCCTTGAAGGGCCGAAAGCCGGAATAAGTACATGCAGAAGTGTTAGTACCACACGTGCATACATACAAACTTGGTTATAACTAGACTATCAATAAAGCGGTGATGCGAAGAGGCTAAGCAAGATAGAAATAAAGTCAGCGAGCAGACAAGCGAACATCCAAGTAAAGCTAAGCAAGCTGGAGCGAAACTAGCGCACAATGCTAAAGGCTATCACGCGTATGGTGGCAGGTAAACCGCTCTGCATCACCCATGACAAAGTTGTGCCCACGGTGTAACTACACCCGGATGGAGTTAGAAATAAAGCAATGAGCGCTAGCTCGCGTACCAGGCAAGGCTGAAGAACCTGGCGGTCTGAACACACTTCCTTTTTCGAGGAAGTTGGCGAGAGCCTAAATGGCAGAAGGGCTGAAAAGCCGAGTAAGTACCTACAGAAGTGTCAGTATCGAACACATGCATATAACAAATAACTAACTATCAGTAGAGCGGTGAAGCCTGGAGACTGAGTATAGAGCCTAGAGGTTAAATGACCATGAAGGGTCGGCCACACATGGTATAAGCAGTAATAAAGCACGTCACAGATAGTGTATATGTATAGGAAGTAAGCTACACTAATATAAGCATTCAGCACAGGTATAATACAAGTACATTCCTTGGCACTCGGTCACATACAAACACGATATACAGAAATACAAATACAACAGGGGAATACAAATACATAAATTCCCTAAAGTTACATATTAACCCGACAAAGGGGGAACCAGAATAAAGCAAGACCACTCGCCTAGAAATCTTCAACAAATCCCGCGAAATTCAAAATCCCAGACACACGTGCACACGTGCCAACAATATATTAATATATATATTATTTAGAGAGAGAATAAGAGAGAGAAGAGAGAGGAGAGAAATCAAGAGAAGGTTAGCAGGAGAGAAAAACAAGGGAGAGAGAAAAAAAAGAGGGTTGCTGCCCCCTCCCCTCTCGCAGCTCACGGCCAGGCCAGAGGCCTGACTGTGGCCCTGGTCTGGCCTGGCTGTGGCTCTGTGTCCGTCGGCCAGGGGTGGCCGCGCCGGCCACCCCAAGCAAAGGGAGAGGAGGTAGACTGATGGTGGGTATGGTGGTAGTGGTGATGGTGATTTGGATGGTAGATTTGGTGGGGATGATGGTGGATCGGGGTGGTGGTGTAGTGGTGTTGAGGTTGTAGTGGAGAAGGAGGAGAGGGAGGAGGATTTGGTGGTGGATTTAGTGGAGGAGAAAGATGATGGTGATGATGGTGATCTTTGATGGAGGAGGCGGTGGAGTTCGGTGTTGAAGGTGAGGAGGATGGTGAAGATCGCGGGGGATAATGGTGAAGGAGTGAACGGCCATGGGGGTGGCTGACGACGAGGGGATGGCCGTCGGTGGTGGTCTTGATGATGGGGGTGGCCAGTTGACTCTAGGAGAGAGAGAAGAGTGAAAGAAGTAGAGAGAGTAGAGAGATTAAGAGATTGAGAGAGGAAGATGGCCGGAGGAGGTCGGAGGTGGCGTTGGAGAGCGCCGACGTTGGGATCTGGCAGGGGGTCATCGGGAGTGGTCGGATCTGTGCCCGGGGGTAGCCAGAAGGGAGAGTTGAGAGTGAAATTGGGAGAGAAAGTGAGATTTAGAGATAGAGGAAAAGAAATGATAGAGGGGGAGAATTTGAGAAGGAGATGAGAGAGTTAGGTGTTGGCTGAACTTAGCCAAGGAAGGAAAAAATAGAAAAGAAAAAGAAAAGAAGGAAGAAGAAAAATATATAGGAGAAGGGGGCGATATTTTGGGCCTTTCTTTGTGGAGGAGAAAGAGGAAAAAGAAAAAGAAAAGAAAAGAAAAGAAAAGGTTATGGTGGGGGAAAGAGAAAAAGAAAAAGGAAAAGAAAAGAAAGAAAGAAAATATCCGGGTATTAACTCCGGATCCGAGAAAATACCAAAAATGTCAGAAAACTAGAGTAACTCGAAAAGGTTTTCAAAAATTCTTAAAAATAGAGAATATTATTTTCAGAACTATGGTGAAATTAGATTCAAGAATTCAATACTGAAAAAAACACCTAGAGGGGGGGTGAATAGGTGTAAGTGCTAATCTAAGAAACTTAATGCAAACTAAGTGCGCTAAATGCGGAAGCTAATGCAAATTATGCACAAACTAATACAATACAACAAGTGTAGCCGAATTCCCTTGCGAGGCTCTGGACTAACTCCCCTTGATTCCCCTTGAAATGGGTTGAGGTGCTATGTGAAGCTCTTGTTGGATGAGTATAAGTTAGGCACACACACACAAGTAATCCAAGCAATATGAAATACACACAATCAAGCCAAGCATATAATAGATATGACAATAAGAAATGCAAGGCACAACACAAGCAATATATGATATGAATGAATCAATGCTCAACACAAGCAAGTATGATATGATGATGAGTATGATGCTTTGCACAATTATAAGAGAGAGAGTTAGAGAGACAATGGATCAAAACGCAAACACCAAGATTTGTTTCGAGGTTCGAGCACCTTGCTCTACATCCCCGCCTACACCACCGTGTAGGATTTCCACTATCTCAACTCCCACCGAGGGAACCTCTACCAAAGAGGATTTCTTACAACTCTAGGAGTACCAAACTCCTCTCTCAAACAACAACCTCCTCACAACCGAGGGGTTAGGCCCGTAGCCAATACAACAACCAATCCACACACCTCTACCGAAGAGGCTCACAACCAAACTCCACCTCTACCTAAGAGGGATCCACAACACAATCACCCGATCACCTCTACCGAAGAGGGATTCACAAATATAAGGGTGTTTACAACAATGAGGTTTACAACAAACAACCTCAAACACTTCTCTTTCTTTTTCTCTTATCTTTTTCCACAAAAACAAGATCCTAATAGTTTAGGATAGAAGATAGCTCAAGTGTGGAAAATAAGTGTTTTTGGAAACAAGCAACAAAGAAAAATCTTTGGGAAAATACTTGCAATATGATAGAATTGAAGATCTAATCAAAAATCTCAAAAACCTATTTTTCTTTGATTTTCCAAAAACCCTAAAACAATAAAGATGAGAAGTTTTTGCACTTAAAACTCTTTTGAAAACTCTTTTAAACACTTCAGAAAACTAGTATTTTTTCTCTTCAAAAACTTTTTTAAAATCCCCAAAGAGATGGGGTTTATATAGCCCCTATACAAAACTAGCCGTTAGGCTGAGTTAGCAGTCTGACAGACTGCCGGTCGACCGGCCCGGTCGACCGCCAACGGTCAGAATTATGACCGTTAGGCAACTGCGGTCGACCGGCCCGGTCGACCGATAAAACCCGAGAGCAGAGCTCTCAACTTGGTCGACCGTCCCGTCGACCGTATCTGTGCCTAACAGACGTGCACGTCTGTGCACATCGGTCGACCGTAACGGTCGACCGGCACTTGGTGCGGTCGACCGTCGCGGTCGACCGACCAGCCTGTCAGCACAAAACAAGGTCAGAAAATTTTGGGAAAAATATTTTATAAAAACTTTTTATCATTTCTGAAAATTCCATAAAACTTGTTTTATCATTTTATGTTAAAACATAAACATGTGATAAAAATTTCAAGATAATATATCAACATATCAATTCATTTTTGTGTCTTGCAAATTTTATCAAAAACAAAACTTTGTATTTTGTCAAACTTGATTTTTCCAAAACATGAATAGGGATATCAAAATAAGTTTGTTTACCAAGTTAAAGCATGTATGTATAAATAGAAAACATCTACTATACATATAACATATGTAAACTTGTTTTGATCAACTATTCATAAAAACCAAATATCAAATCATAAAACGTGTGTGTTTTGTGTTCACTTGAGCATATCAACTAAACTAAGCTTTACAAATATGGATCTAAAACACAAACTCAAAACTAGATACCTAAGTCTTCTTGTCGATCTTCCATCTTCAAGTAGACTTGGTCCAAACTCCGTGATTCTCCAAGTGCAAAGGTATGATCTTTGAGCTTTGGCACCGGAATCATCATGAATAGCTTCTAATCATCTTGTTGAAGCTAATCACCAACTAATATCCTGTTAATGATCTGAAACTTAGAAACACAAGAATATTAGTGAACATAACTACATGAGTGTTGATCATCATCAAAACTAGAGTGGAAGGCCATTGGGCCAACAATCTCCACCTTTTTGATGATGACAAAACTCATGGAGTTATATATGCATGGATTAAAGATAAGCTTCAAGGAAGCTCCCCCTTAACTCATGCATAAACAAATAAACATAAATATGCAAGAATGATAATGCATAAACAACAAAAACTCTAGATACCACATAGAATATCCAAAACAAAGCAAGCTCTAGATACCAATTACAACAATTACAAAGTAAGCTTTGGATACCAATTAAACTTAATAAACAATTAAACTTAATATTCTTGATATTAAAACATAATATATGCATATAAAACATAAGCATGCATATAAAACTCAAATACTTCTCCCCTTTTTGTCAATCATCAACAAAGGGGTAAACAATCAAAACCATAGATAAAATGAGGGGTAAAAATACTTCTCCTTTTTGTCAATCAAAACGATACAAACAATGTTCTCCCCCTTTTTGTCTAAAACAAAAAAACAAAGTCAATAAGGGGTGACTACAAACATGATATCAATTAAAAAATATGTTAATGAAGCATCTTGATACCAATAAACAAGGATCAATATATGTTATATGCTATATACATTCATGAAGAGGAAGACGCTAAGTTAGCTTCCCTACACATATGCATTACATGAAGAAGGGATGATAAGCCCCAATTCACATAACACATATTATGTAATGCATAAGAGGAGATGTGAAGCTCCCCCTACACACGTATATCATATAAAGAAGAGTTGTCAAGCTCCTCAATTTATAATATACTCAACATGAATCTATATGTAAGAGAGATGTTAAGCTCTCCTTGCATATAGGAAATACAAATCAAAACTTTGAATATTTTCTTTAAACAACATTTTGAAATACCAATTGTAATTAAACATAACAAATTACCAATTGTAAAACAACATAACAAATTTTGAATGTCTAAACACAAATTTTGATACCAATTGTAAGAATATATTTCATTTTGAAACATATGATACCAAATTCGAAATGTCAATCATAAAGTATGGGAGTTCAAATACCAATTGAAAGACAAACTATGAAATACTCATTTTCTCCCCCTTTATGAAATACCAAAGGAAACATTGAATACTTTTATTTTAACAAGTTAAACATAAACAACTATTTGTGCTCTAAGATATAGGAATATAGTAGGCACAAATAAAACAAGTATATGTGTATGAAATGGAATGAGTATCAATCACCAATAGATGATACCAAATGAAAACATACATACACAATAAACATATGAGTATACAAAAGGTCAAAATGATACCAATTGAAAGAGTTCAATGATACCAATTGACATAACAATAAGCTCAAGTGCATACATCATATTATCTACCACCCAATCATAATTCAAGTTTTAAAGATTTTCAATTTAGGGCATACATGAACATGATCTCCCATCCTACGCCCTTTGAAGGTAGGGGTTTTCAAAGATAGATTTGAAAATATAGTTTTGTTTGAAAATCACTACCAAAATGAAGAACACCGCAACTAGTTAAGTGGAAAACTTGTTAACTAGCACGAAATCCTTCAAGCAAGGAATAAAACACAATTGTTTTTCATAAACATGAAATTCACATCATATCAAACACTCAAGTTCAATTAGGCATAAATAAGACTCATGAAAATAAAACATGAGCAAGCAATAGATATGAGTGTACAAATAATATGTGAAGATCATAATCATGAAAAATATTTCATTAAGCTCAATTATTCCTTAAAACATAATTCCATCAAAAACATGAAAAATCATATAAAACTACTTATTTAATCTTCAAGGCATATGTATGTCTAATACAAGCTAAAATATACATACATATCCAAAACTCAACGAGTCCACTAAATGTATATTCATGAAGGCACGTGGCTCAAAAAGATGTATATGTATAAGATTAGTTTGAACTAGATGGACATATACATGAAGTTAAACATAAATACATGAAACATGAAAAACTAAATTTTCATCACAACAAATTTCATTTCAAGGTATATGTATGAATTGTCAAACATGAAGTATACATACATATCCCTAAACACAATTGAGTCCAAATATAGATTTGCATGAAAGGCAAATGACTCAAGGGGTATACATGTATATCTTAAAGTTTGGCAATACAAACATATACATGAAGTGAAACATAAAACAAATCCAAAAATGGAATACAAGTTTGAAATGTATGAATCATCAAAACTAGACTATACTAACACATCTAATGGGTTCAAATAAGCAATCAAGCCCAAACATATATAGATTTATTTGTGGCCCACTATATGTACTAGTATAATTCCTAGTCTTAATGAAAACTAACATCTAAACAAGTAATCTTAACAAGAAGCATCAAAACAAATATGAAAATCATCATGATAAACCTAAAACATGACTACTATGTAAATTCACATGTATTAGATTCATGATGTACATTATAGCTTAAACATAAGTGAGAACACTAAGTATGAGATCACATAAGCATGTGTGTCTCAAATACTATACATGTATGTCAAGGATCTAATAAACATGGAATGAACATACTAATCCAATGACAATAAAAACATGCTATAAACTATGAACATGAAAAGCATGTAAACAATAAATGGGAGTAAAGGATTGTTACCAAAAACGAAGAAGCAACTCTCCTTATCTCCAAAACATGGTGGTCATCTCCACCAAATCTTCCCTTGAAAGTGATGCATCCAATTGATTTTCATGAAGTCCGGAACGCATCCACTCCAAGGTGTCATCACTCTCACGTCATGTGAGAGCCCACACCTACATCAAAAATAATAGGAGGGGTGGTCTTTGGTACCCATACTCTTTTGGGTCCATGAGGGTTAGTACCTTCTCTAACCCAAACAAACTTCTTGGCTAAATTTTCAACATGTAAACGATCATAGCAAAATTTAGCAAGATGGCCTTTTCGGCCACAATGTGTACATGTGTACACATGAGCATACTTGTGTTGATGGTGTCCGTGTGAAGCATGTGTATGCCGTGATGGGTGTGCATGCATAGATGATGGAACTTGTTTCTTTCGAACCAAGGTTTCCAAGCGTGTGTGGTTCATGGCACATTGGCTCATAGTGGAGCCCAAATAATCTACTCTCTTCTTTAGCATACAAATATCATCATTAATCCTAGAAGAAGAGGTACATGCATTAGGTAGACTAGATGAAGTAGCTACACTAGCATGGTAAACATGTGCATCAATCTTATTTTGTAAAAATTCATTTTTCTTTAAACATGCATCCAAATCTTTAGAAATTGAAGCAATCTTAATTTTCAAAGAATCATTTTCTTTTAAAACAAAATCAACTTTTGAAGACAAGTTTTCATTTTTCTTCAAAATAACATGGCAATCATTTTATTTTTCAAAAAGTTATTTTCTTTAAGTGCAAGATCAAGTTGAGATTTTAATGAATCCCTTTCATTAGCAATCTCCTCTTTCTCTTGCAAAACAACATCAAGTCTAGCAATCAAATTTTTATTTTCATTATTAATGCCTAGACTCTTCTTTTTCAACAAGTTATATTTTTCTATTAGTTTTTCACAAACAATGGAAAGTTCTTCATTCAAAGCATGGGGATCAACATAATCATTTGAAGAACTAGCACAATCATTACTATCTAGTTGAGATTCCGAATGTACCTCAAGGGAGTCATTCCCTTGGACCATGTAGCATATAGAGTTGGATTCTCCACTAGATTCCTCTTCTTGGATCGGCAATTGAAGCTTGGAGGTGGTGGTTGTTGTCAACTTGTTCCACACTGCAAAAGCGGAATCAAGATTAGAAACACACATAAGATAATCTTTAGATAAAGTGCTTCTAATGGCCTCAAGGGCTTGTGCATTTGCCCCTATATGATTACCATCACCAAGATAACATCTCTTGGTGGCGGCAAGGAAGACATGCAAACCTAGGGTCTTTAGGTACATGGACATCCTATACTTCCAAACATCAATGTTGGAAGGGTCAAAACTAGGAGGGGTCATGAAGTCCATGGTAAACTATATGAATGTGCAAACAAACAAATGCAAATGAGATTAGCAAGCAAATGGATCACTCCTAGGATGTTAAGCCTAAGTATCAGGAGCACTAGCTCTGATACCAATTGAAAAAAACACCTAGAGGGGGGGTGAATAGGTGTAAGTGCTAATCTAAGAAACTTAATGCAAACTAAGTGCGCTAAATGCGGAAGCTAATGCAAATTATGCACAAACTAATACAATACAACAAGTGTAGCCGAATTCCTCTTGCGAGGCTCTGGACTAACTCCCCTTGATTCCCCTTGAAATGGGTTGAGGTGCTATGTGAAGCTCTTGTTGGATGAGTATAAGTTAGGCACACACACACAAGCAATCCAAGCAATATGAAATACACACAATCAAGCCAAGCATATAATAGATATGACAATAAGAAATGCAAGGCACAACACAAGCAATATATGATATGAATGAATCAATGCTCAACACAAGCAAGTATGATATGATGATGAGTATGATGCTTTGCACAATTATAAGAGAGAGAGTTAGAGAGACAATGGATCAAAACACAAACACCAAGATTTGTTTCGAGGTTCGAGCACCTTGCTCTACATCCCCGCCTACACCACCGTGTAGGATTTCCACTATCTCAACTCCCACCGAGGGAACCTCTACCAAAGAGGATTTCTTACAACTCTAGGAGTACCAAACTCCTCTCTCAAACAACAACCTCCTCACAACCGAGGGGTTAGGCCCGTAGCCAATACAACAACCAATCCACACACCTCTACCGAAGAGGCTCACAACCAAACTCCACCTCTACCTAAGAGGGATCCACAACACAATCACCCGATCACCTCTACCGAAGAGGGATTCACAAATATAAGGGTGTTTACAACAATGAGGTTTACAACAAACAACCTCAAACACTTCTCTTTCTTTTTCTCTTATCTTTTTCCACAAAAACAAGATCCTAATAGTTTAGGATAGAAGATAGCTCAAGTGTGGAAAACAAGTGTTTTTGGAAACAAGCAACAAAGAAAAATCTTTGGGAAAATACTTGCAATATGATAGAATTGAAGATCTAAGCAAAAATCCCAAAAACCTATTTTTCTTTGATTTTCCAAAAACCCTAAAACAATAAAGATGAGAAGTTTTTGCACTTAAAACTCTTTTGAAAACTCTTTTAAACACTTCAGAAAACTAGTATTTTTTCTCTTCAAAAACTTTTTTAAAATTCCCAAAGAGATGGGGTTTATATAGCCCCTATACAAAACTAGCCGTTAGGCTGAGTTGGCAGTCTGACAGACTGCCGGTCGACCGGCCCGGTCGACCGCCAACGGTCAGAATTATGACCGTTGGGCAACTGCGGTCGACCGGCCCGGTCGACCGATAAAACCCGAGAGCAGAGCTCTCAACTCGGTCGACCGTCCCGGTCGACCGTGTCTGTGCCTAACAGACGTGCACGTCTGTGCACATCGGTCGACCGTAACGGTCGACCGACACTTGGTGCGGTCGACCGTCGCGGTCGACCGACCAGCCTGTCAGCACAAAACAAGGTCAGAAAATTTTGGGAAAAATATTTTATAAAAACTTTTTATCATTTCTGAAAATTCCATAAAACTTGTTTTATCATTTTATGTTAAAACATAAACATGTGATAAAAATTTCAAGACAATATATCAACATATCAATTCATTTTTGTGTCTTGCAAATTTTATCAAAAACAAAACTTTGTATTTTGTCAAACTTGATTTTTCCAAAACATGAATAGGGATATCAAAATAAGTTTGTTTACCAAGTTAAAGCATGTATGTATAAATAGAAAACATCTACTATACATATAACATATGTAAACTTGTTTTGATCAACTATTCATAAAAACCAAATATCAAATCATAAAACGTGTGTGTTTTGTGTTCACTTGAGCATATCAACTAAACTAAGCTTTACAAATATGGATCTAAAACACAAACTCAAAACTAGATACCTAAGTCTTCTTGTCGATCTTCCATCTTCAAGTAGACTTGGTCCAAACTCCGTGATTCTCCAAGTGCAAAGGTATGATCTTTAAGCTTTGGCACCGGAATCATCATGAATAGCTTCTAATCATCTTGTTGAAGCTAATCACCAACTAATATCCTGTTAATGATCTGAAACTTAGAAACACAAGAATATTAGTGAACATAACTACATGAGTGTTGATCATCATCAAAACTAGAGTGGAAGGCCATTGGGCCAACAAATACTGCTTTCAAATTAAAAATCTTAGAATCAACGTGCGATACCGGTCGACACCACATCCAGTCGAACTTTGAAAAAATTCAGAAAAATCTCCAAAAATACATTTAGATAGAAAATACGATTATAAAAAATAATATAAAAGAAGTTTCTAAAATTTTAACGTCATTTATAAATTAAAATCCAAGAATCGATCTGCGGCACCAGTCAACACCAGTTTTGAAGATTTTGCAGAATAATTCTGAAAAATTTTAAAAAAACTTGAAAAATATAAAATATTAAAAATAGCGTTTGAAACTGAAACCGGTCAAATTTGGCTATCAAAATTGTCAAATTGAGAAGAACACTGGGATTAGGTCCTCAGTCCAGGCTAGGATTGACTCTAAGTCTGAAAATCCGGATCCGATACCAAACGATAATCTAAATAATCATAAAACGAAAAAATACATAGAAAATTGATAGAACATGATCGAGAAATCAGATTACGTATCTAGGTATGTATTCTAGGAACGGGGTGTTGTAATAGCCACGACTAAGCCCCTGCCCCTTCGGCATTGTCTGCTTCCCTTTGCCGCCTTGTCACCATCTAATAATGATAACCCTTTGTTCTCGTGCTCATTCGATAGTCCACGCCTTCCCTATTAGACAACCTTCTCATCGACAATCCTCTTGTTCGACAACCAGGCCCTACCATAACTCCATCATCTGCATCTCTCTCCTGCTCTCTTCCTTCACCGACAGACATCAGACCGCCACCTTGCCTACCATCCCACTAGCTTCCCTCGTCGCCTCTCGATTTGCACCTGCAAGCAAGCAAGACAAAGAAGAGACAACAGTTCAGATTCAGGTTCTCGTACGCCTGACCCAGTTAATTAAAAGATTGGGTTTAAGTTGAACCCGTAGAAGATCCGACCCGCTCTGAACGGGTTCAGGAAGAACATGCCCGTTTAGAGCCATCTACCATTTCGAGCCTTAACTTACACATTCAAAGTCCGATTCAGGCGATCTTTGAGTCGTTACGATGGAAGGAAAAAAGCTTTGCACATCATCCTCTACAGGTCGCTAAGATATCACGATTCTTAGTAGGTAATTTTCTTTAACACTATCTATTTATTTGTGAGTTAATATATTCCTTTGTTATTTTATATATTTAATCTGCTGCCACAAATAGTGAGATCATGAGATTCTGTTTATCCTGTATTCACTGATTATGTGTATTGATTGTACAAGCATGTGCCCTCGTAACAAGTAATTGCATAATTTTATTTTAGATTTAGAGCGGTAAGATTGCAACTATATATTTTGTTAAATCCATCTGTTTGTATAATAATTTTAACTATTTTCTTACAAATATCATTTTGTTGGTGAAACGTAATGAAGTTTTATTCTATCACTGATTCATGATTCACACGCATACATGTTTCACTTCATTTTGGTATCAGAGCACGGTTAGGGTAGGATCTACTTCACATAAGGTAGGATCTGCATCACATAGTGATCACCCATATCTGTTAGGAGAGTCTAGAAGTGTCACACCACTCCAATGGATCCCTAATAGATTGCAGTAATATTCGCCGGGATAAATGCAAAGTTAGATACCCTTAAGACATTCAGAGAGAGGTTAACCAAAGTAAAAGCCACGCTGAACCTCCTGAATCACCCATAGGTGATCAAAT
This sequence comes from Agave tequilana, assembly GCA_038442645.1. Lineage (NCBI taxonomy): Eukaryota > Viridiplantae > Streptophyta > Magnoliopsida > Asparagales > Asparagaceae > Agave > Agave tequilana. Next base: position 93,437 of record JAVJIF010033653.1, read on the forward strand.
CTCATTGAGAAATAACCAACGTAACAACACTGATAACCCATCCAATCTCAATTCTCAATATCTGAAAAGCATCAAAATCGATGTCCCTAATTTTGATGGACATCATGACCCACTACTTTTCATAGAGTGGACACTCCAACTAGATAGGTACTTCACATGGTATAAATTTACTGAGCCTAAAAAATTTAAATACGCTACAATGAAACTGTTTGGTTAAGCTAGTCAGTATTGGACCAACCTAGAAAACAAGCGTGTAGCCCAAAAATCGATCACCGATTGACATATGGGATAGGAATAAAAAAGAGTTAAAAATAAACTATGTGCCACCATTGTTTAATGCTAGTCTCATGGATAATTGACACTAATACACTCAAGACAACAAATCTGCAAAGAAGCATGTCAAAAAATTCGATGAATTTCTCATCAGTTGCAGTACCCTTCATAAGGAAGGGGAAGCTCAAATTCTTTCTAGATTCAGAGCCGGCCTTAGAGATGATCTATGAACTGAAATGTTAGGTAAAAGAGTCAAGGAGATAGCATATGCTTTAGTCCAAGATCTATATTTTGTTAGGACCAACCACACCTTCAAGAGTCATAATTATAAAGCATCAATGTCTAGATCTTCCCCATCTCCCCTGCCCAATAGGTCTAGTACCCAAATCTCATCACATAGGAATGACATCAAGGATGTGCATCTTGAACGGGACAATAAAAATAAGAGCCTCGGGTTTCTTAAAGTTAGTTTCACAATCAAGTATTACAAATGCCAAGGTTATGGACAGTTAGCTGCCAATTGTCCTAGTCTCGTTAGGATCACCATAATAAATGAAGCACCCATCGAATCTATTAAAGCAGACTCTGATGTGTACATCTTTTAAAATCCCAAATAGGGAACTGAGGCAGGATTCCTTATACATATAAAAGCAAGATCTAAGTATCATAAGAAAATTCCAGAATAATTGCAGGAATTTTTAAAAAAAACTTTATAAAAGAAGTAAATTTTCTTATGATACTTAGATCTTGCTTTATATATATAAGGAATCCTGTCTCCATGATCTTTTTTTATATATAAGGAATCCTGCCTCGATTCCCTATATGGGGGATTTCCTATATAGGGAATGGAGGCAGGAATCCTTATATATAAATAGCAAGATCTAAGTATCATAAGAACTAGCAATCAGAAAGTGCATATAAAAGTTCCATAAAACTTAGAAGTTCTTATGATACTTAAATCTTGCTTTATATATATATATATATATATATATATATATATATATATATATATATATATATATATATATATATATATATATATATGAGAAAAATGTATATCAGCCGACGGCTGAGAGACTCTCTCAGCCTGCGGTGACGTGGCTCAATATTTGTCACCGCACTAACTTGTGGCCCGCTTATAGGAACAAGTTAAATTACTAAATACCCCTTGTTAAAAGCTACTCGCTCCGTTATTGTTTATTATTATTTTCCCACCCCCCAAATTTTTGACCGCTTGTTGTCAGATTTAGGTTATTATTTATTATTATTTTCCCCTTTTTTTTACCGCTCTTTATAAGATTTAGGTTATTGTTTATTATTATTTTTCCTCCTATTTCTTTACCGCTCTTTGTCAGATTTAGGTTCTCCTTTTCTAGCCTGCGATAAAGTTTTCTCTGAAAATATCATTTTTTCAGAGCAATTTTTTAACCTTTTTATTTAATGTCGACGTCTGAGCAGTTTACTTCCCCTGCCAATTCTGGTCGCAGTCGTAAATGATCTCTATCTTCCGATCTAAATATGGAGGATATATCATCTGGTTCAACTTTCTCTCAGAATATTGAAAATATTGAAGGGTTGACATCTTTGCATGCCGATCAACAGGTTTTTATTGTGTCAATTTTTTTTCGCAATTTCTTAAATATGGAATCTTTCTCTGTAGTGTATATGGTACTGCGACCTATAATCACTTGTTCTAAAGTTTTAGAAATGCGACCACGGTCGCAATTTTATTTGAAAATAATCTCCGGTTGAGAAAGCTTTTTTTTGTGACTGCGACCTAAGTCGCATTCCTTATTGTTATAATTCTTACACGTTTCTATGTGAATTATATCCATTATATATATTCATTATATTGTTGCACAGTTATTATTCGTTTTTTAAAAATTATTCTTATACGGAAAACTGCGACTACGATCGCAGTCTTTTAGTAAGAAGTTATATAGACTTCATTACATCTGCGACCTTGGTCGCAGTTTTAGTAAAAGTTCAGACGTGTGATATTTAAAATATTTATATTTATGTAGTTCGTCAATTTGTTTTTGTAGGATCTGAATGTACATGGAGAAATATTTACTTGTTCGACCTATAATTCGTTTTACAGAACAGAATAATCACTTGTTTTAATCTTTTAGAACTGCGACCACGGTCGCAATTTGATTTGAAAATAATCTCCGGCTGTGAAAGCTATTTCTGTGACTGCGACCTAAGTCGCATTCTTTGTTGTTATAATTCTTACACGTTTCTATGTGAATTATATCCATTTTATATATTCATTAGATTGTTGCACAGTTATTATTCAGTTTTTTAAAAAATCTGCTCATACGAAAAACTGCGACTACGGTCGCAGTCTTTTAGTAAGAAGTTATATAGATTTCATTACATCTGCGACCTTGGTCGCAGTTTTAGAAATTAAAGTTCAGGCGTGTGATTTTTAAAAAATATTTATATTTATGTAGTTCATCAATTTGTTTTTGTAGGATCTGAATGCAGATGGAGAAATGTCTGGAAGCTCAAATATTTTTTAGGGAAACAGTTTCTCACGGATGTGGAAGCATACAATTTCTACAATTCTTATGCAAGGAACAGAGGTTTTGGCGTGAGAAGAAAAGGAATAAATAAGTCACGGAGGCCTCCTCATGAAGTTATTTGTAGAAAATTTTGCTGCAACAAGGAAGGTGTGAAGAAGTTGTGTGACAAAAGACAAGAGGGGCTTACAGTGCATCGTCGAATTGACATTAGAGTAGCGTGTCCTGCTGAGATGCATGTTCGTCTTCGTTTTTATTTGACAGAAGATATTGGATTGTCACCAAATTTGTTGATTCTCATTCACATGAATTGTCAAGCCCGGATAAGGTACATCACCATTACTCTCACCAGACTCATCGTTTGAAGATTAGTAGAAGCATTATGAGCAATTTGGTTGATGCGGGAATTCGCCCTTCAAATATTTCCCGTGTTGTGAATGCAATGAGCCAGGGAGAAGGTTGTGAAGAAGTGAGCCCGTAATAAGTTATTGATTTTACTCGTCAACGTAGAAATAACATTGGCCATGAGTTTATTGCGATCATCAAATATTTTCAAGAGAAAGCCGAGACCGATCCAGAATTTTTCTGTGCAAGTGAAGTTGATAACACGGGCACACTTAGAAGAATTTTTTGGGCTGATGGAAGAGCTATTTCCTCGTATTTGAGGTTCTGTGATGTGATCATTTTTGACACAACATACATGACTAATCACTTGAGCTTGCCATTTGCTCCATTCACTGGAGTAAATCATCATTGGCAGTCAATTTTGTTTGGTTGTGCATTGCTTGCTGATGAGCAGAGGGATACGTTTGTGTGGCTATTTCAAAAATGGCTCAAGTGCATGCATGGAGTTGCACCGAAGTTGATTATTACTGATCAGGATGCTCAGATTGGTGACGCCATCAAGATTGTTTTTTCAACTAATCGGCACCAGTACTGTTTCTGAAGAAGGTATGATCTCTGATTTCCATGATTGGTACACCTCCCGTGATATAAGCACATGCGAGGAGCAATGACGTCTGATGAATGAAAAATATCATTTAGAAGAAGAAGAAGACAGTTGGTTGTTGAAGATGCACAAACTGCGTGGACACTGGGTTAATGCATATCTCAAGGATGTTGTCTGTACTGGAATGACAACCAGCCAGAGGCCGAGAGTATTAATTCCTTCTTTGATGGTTTTGTTAATGCAAACACGAAACTAGTAGAATTTGTTCACCAATATGATAAAGTTGTTGCTGCCCGTTGTACTTCTGAATCTCAACAAGATTTTCGGGGTTTGAATTCTGTGCCCAACTGTACATCGAATCCATATGAGATACAGGTTTTGAAGTTGTATACACCAAAGATTTTTCAGTTGTTCCAAGAGGAATGAGCAGTTGTAACGACACTGTTTTCAGAAGAGTTGGAACACGACGGACCTGGATCAAAATATCTGGTTGGTAATTTTTCAGAATCAAAAGACAACTGGGAAAAGGTCAGTTATGAGAAGCCTGAGGAACTTCATTTTTCTTGTAGTTGCTCATTATTTGAAACAGAGGGTAACCTTTGTAGACATATTCTTTGTATTTTGTGGCGCAATCACGTTACACATATACCAGAATCATATATACTTCAGAGATGGAGGTTGGATGCTCGTTACAAAAATGTTGCAATTGAAAATGACATCAGGCCTTTTCCCAGTCAAAGCACTCCACGGACGGCTAGATTGTGGACACTTCGTTCAAAATTTAATGCAATTCTTGAGATGATCGCCGATTCTGATATCATCTTTCAAAGTTGGACGCAGTTTTGGAAAGATTTGTTGAAGAAACCACTAGTGAATACAAAGCCATGTCAGGAAATTATCAGTCATCACAGCCTAAAACTACAGTTGGTCCAGTGGATCCATCGTCGTTCTGCGAGATGGTAAAGAATTGAATATACGTGATCCAATTGGTCCTGTACCTGAAATCACATAGAGGGAGGGTGAATAGGTGATAGGGCTAATCTAATGAACTAAATGCGGAAATTAAAAACTAATTGCAACTACAACTTAGTGCAACCAACGAGTGTAGCCGAATTCCCCGTGAAGGGCTCTAGACTAACACCTCTTGATTCCTCTGAATAAGAGTTGAGGCGCTATATGAAGCTCTCGTGGTTAAGCACAAGTGAGGCACACACACAAGCCAAGCATATAATATAAATGAGCAATATGAATAGATGCAAGGCACAACACAAGCATATAAGATATGACAATATGAATGATGCAATACACAAATAAAAGAGAGAGGGTTGAGAGTCAATAGATCAAACAAAAACAAGAAGATGTGTTTCGAGGTTCGAGCACCGAGCTTTACGTCCCCGCCTTCACCGAGAAGGATTTACAATCCACTAAGAGTACCGAACTCCTCTCTCAACCAATACAACCTCCACCGAGGCAATACAAATGGTCTACCAAAGACCGGAGTACCGAACTCCACCAATACAACCAAATCCACCTCACCGAGAGGGATACAAGTATAATCCACCTCTACCGAAGAGGGATACAATTACCAACCAACTCCACCTCACCAAGAGGGAGTAAACCACAACCTCAATCTCTACCAAAGAGGGAGCAACCAACACTCCAATCAACCTCTACCAAAGAGGGATACAACAAATCAAGGAGGGTACAACAAGTGGTATATCTCAACCACAAACCAAATCCTTTTCCCACAAAAAAATGATCCTAAATAGATAGGGTAGGAGATATAGCTCAAGTGTGGAAAACCAAAAGTTTGGAAAATAAAAACTCATAGAAAACACTTAGGAAAACACTTTGAAGATGATAGAATTGAAGAACAATACAAATCTCCCAAATTTCTATTTTCTTTGATTTTTCTAACCCCTAAAACACAAAACCAAATTTGAAGTTTAAAGCCCAAAAACACTTTTGAAAACTTGAAAATAAACTCTGGAGAAGCTCTAATTTTTTTTCTTAAAAACTTGTAAAAATCCCAAAGAAATGGGGTTTATATAAGGCCCAATAAAAAACTAGCCGTTAGGAGCTGATTGTCAGTCCTGGCGGCTGGTGGTCGACCGGCTGGTCGACCGCCAACGGTCATATTTTTGACCGTTGGAAGAAGCCGGTCGACCGCCTAAAACCAGAGCGCAAAGCTCTCTGGTCGGTCGACCGCTCGGTCGACCGTGCCTTGAACCTGGCCAACGTGCACAAGCTTGTGCACGTTGGTCGACCGACGGTCGACCGACTCTGGGTCCGGTCGACCGGCCCGGTCGACCGCTAGAGCCTGGCAGAAGGCAAAATGGGTCAGAAAACTGGGTTAAAAATTATTCTAAAAAATCTCATAAAACTTCTAAAAATCTACAAAAATAGTTTCTAACTTTATATATGATATGTAAACATATGATAAAAATTTCAACATAAATATCAAACATTTTGAACCCATTTTGTGTCTTACAAATATTTCCGAAAACCAAAACCTGTATTTTTCCAAACTTAGACTTTTCAAATAAACTTTATCCAAAACATATCCAAATACAAAAACATGATACTTAAACATTTTAAAACATGTTGCATATGGACATAGGTCCAATATACATGAAACATATGCATATCATTGTTTTTGTCCATTATTTCCAAAAATATGTTTTGTTAAAAACACAAAACACCAAACCTCATGAATAGGTATCTCAACATAAGTTTGTCTAAGAAATTAAGCTTACATGTATATAGAATATATCTAATATACACTTAAACAAAGTAAACTTGTATTGATACTATCTATTCATGAAAACCAATATCGGTTAAACCAAAAACTGAAAAACCAATATCCAAAACATGAAACGTGTGTGTATTGTGAACTTGAGCATATCATACTATCTAATCTTTACACATGGATTTAAAACACAAACTAAATTAGGATACCTAAGTCTTCTTGAAGAGCGCCGTCTCCAAGCCGACTCGATCCAAAACTCTGTGATCCACCGAGCTAGACTCCAACGAGTGCTATGTATGATCTTGTTGCACAGGCTCTTGAATCACCATGTGAAAGGCTTCAAAAACTCCTTTGTTGAAGCTAATCACCAACTAATATCTTGATTAATGATCTGAAACTAAACATCACAAGATTTTAGTAAACATAACTACATGAGTTAATCATCATCAAAACTAGAGTGGAAGGCCTCTGGGCCAACAATCTCCCCCTTTTTTGATGATGACAAAACTCATGGAGTTATATATGCATGGATTAAAGTTAAGCTTCAAAGAAGCTCCCCTTAACTCATGCATAGGAAATAAGCAATAAGATATAGTAATGAAGCACATGCATAAATAAACATGTATGCAAATATAAGGAGATAAACATGCCAATCAAACATAAAACTCATAAATTCTTTTTCTCCTATTTGCAAAATAAAACATATATGCATAAACATAAATCCTGAAAACATGCATATATACCAAATACTTCTCCCCCTTTTTCTCAATCATCAACAAAGGGGTTAAAGTAAAACAAAACCAATGTTCCCCCCTTTTTGTCCGAAACAAAGAATCAATAAAGGGGTGACATCAAACAAATCAATAATAAGAATATATGCGATATACATTCATGAAGAGGAAGACGCTAAGATAACTTCCCTACATATATGCATTACATGAAGAAAGGATGACAAGCCCTAATTCACATAACGCACAATATGCAATGCATAAGAGGAGATGTGAAGCTCCCCCTACATACGTGTATCGCATAAAGAAGAGTTGTCAAGCTCCTCAATATAGGATACATTCAACATGAATCTATTTGTAGAAGAGATGTTAAGCTCCCCTTGCATATAGGCAATATAAATCAAAACACATTTTATTAATATTTCTTATTAAAACAACATTTTGAATTTTCTCAATAAAACAAATTTTGAGATATCTTAGTAAATCAAATTTTAAGATATCAATAAATTTTCATGGATACAATTGAAAGAAATAGATCAATAGATACCAATTGAAAGTAAACAAAATCTTGATACCAATTGTGAATTATTTGTCATTTGGAATATATGATACCAAAATAAAATCAATTTCAACATAAAGTGTGGGAGTAGAAATTAACGATAAACAAAATACCAATTGAAAGATAAAAATACGAATTTTCTCCCCCTTTATGAAATACCAAATAAAACGATGCATAAGCTTGTTTAAGATACCAATTGAAAACTCATTAATAGAAACATGATAGTCATTAAACGTTCAAGCTTTGCATAATCAAAATTTGTGCTCAACAATATAGGGATATAGTAAGCACAAATAAAACATGTATAAGTGTATGAAAAATGAGTACCAATCAAAATAGATGATACCAAATGAAAGCATTCATACACAAAACAATATATGGGTATACAAAAATGTCAATATTGATACCAATTGAAAAGATCTAATGATACCAATTGAAACAATAATAATATCAAGTGTATACCTCATATCATCTACCACCCATTTCATGCTCAAGTTTAAAATGATCCACTATAAAGCATACATGTGCATGGACTCCCATCCAACCGCCCTTGGAAGGTAGGGGTTTTCAAAAATAGGTTTGAAAAATATAGTACGTTTGAAAACTCTACCATAACGAAGAATACCGCAACTAGTTAAATGAAAAAACTTGAAAACTAGTACGAAATCCTTCAAGTAAGGAATAAAATAAAATTATATTTCATGAAACACATGTAAATCACATGGTCACTAAACACTCAAAGTCCATAAAGCCCATATCATGCTCATGAAAACAAAGTCATGAGAAAACAATAAGTAGGTAAGTGTACAAGGTATATGTGTAAACATATAATCATGAAAATATACATTCAAGCTCTAAATTCCTCAATACATGAAAATCATCAAAACTCGATTTCTTCAAGGCATATGTATGTCAAGTACAAACTAAGGTATACATACATATCCAAAACATAACGAGTCTACAAATGTATATGCATGAAGGCACGTGGCTCAAAGGATGTATATGTATAGACGATAGTTTGGACAAGATAGACATATACATGAAGTTAAACATATGAACATGAAAATCATGGATAGAATAGGAATACAAGTTAAATGTATGAATCATCAAAACTAGACTATACTAGCACATCTAATGGGTACAAATAAGCGTTCAAGCACAAACATATAAAAATTTATTTGTGGCCCACTATATGTACAAGTATAGATCCTAGTCTTAATGAAAACTCAACATTTAAACATATATTCAAAGCATGAAGCATAAAACGAGACATAAATCAACATGATAAACATAAAACCGATTATTATGTAAATCCACATGCTATTAGAACTATGATGCGCATAATAGCTACACAATGGTGAGAATCACAACATATGGGTCCATATAAACATGGGTGATCTCAAATGCTATATATGCATGTCAATGATCTAATAATCATGGCATTTAACATAATAAAACATCAAAACATGAAGCATCAAAAACAAAAATCGTAAACATACATATGATCATTATGTATATGCATATGCATTAGATCTAGGATATACATATTAGTTTAAAACAAAGTGAGAACACAAAAATATAAGTCCATATTAAATATGGGTGTCTCAAATAACTAAACATGTATATCACTAATCTAATAAACATGGCATATGCATAATGATCAATAAACATCAAAACATGCTATATGGAAAGCATGCAAATATAAAAGGGAATTAGAGATCAATACCAAAACCGATGTAGGCACCTCTCTAGTTCTCCAAATCAAGGTGGTCTTCCCACCAAAACATCCCTTGAAAGTGATGCATCCAAATAGTAATCTTTAAACTCGGAACGCATCCACCTCAAGGCACCATAACTCTCACGTCATGCGAGAGCCCACACCTACTCAAATACAATAGGGGTGGTCTTTGGTACCCACACTCTTTTGGGTCCATGGGGGTTAGTACCTTTTCTAACCCAAAAAGATTTATTTGCTAAATTTACATCATGTATATGATCATAACAAAACTTAGCAAGGTTGCCCTTACGTTCACAATGTGTACAAGTGTACACATGAGCATACATAGTGTGATGGGTGTGTACGTGAGGAGCATGTGTATGCCGTGGAGGGTGTACATGCATAGATGGAACCTGTTTCTTTCGAAATAAAGATTCCAAACGTGTATGGCTCAAAGCACATTGCTCAAAGTGGAGACTAAATAATCAATATTCTTCTTTAGCATGGATATATCATTTTTAATTAAAGAAGAAGTGGAGCATGCAATGGGTGAACTAGGTGAAACTACCTTAGCATGGCAAACATGTGAATCTATATAATTTTGTAAAGATTCATTTTTCTTTAAACAAACATCTAAATCATTTGAAATAGAAATTATTTTGTTTTTCAAAGAATCATTCTCTTTTACTACAAAATCAACTTTTGAAGACAATTTTTCATTTTCTTCAAAATTATTTCACAATCATTTTTATTTTTCAAAAATTCATTTTCTTTTAGGGCAAGTTCAAGTTGAGATTTCAATGAATCCCTTTCATTAGAAATCTCCTCTTTCTCTTACAAAACCAAACCAAGTTTAGAAGACAAATTTTCATTTTCTTTATTTAATGCAAAAGTCTTCTTTTTCAAAAGATTATACTTTTCTATCAATTTTTCACAAACAATAGAAAGTTCTTCATTTAAAGTGTTAGGATCAACATGCTCATTACTAGAAGAACTAGCATCATCACAATCTAGTTGAGATTCCGAATATACCTCAAGGGAGTCATTCTCTTGGATCATGAAGCATTGTGAATCGGATTCTCCGCTAGATTCATCCTCCGGTTGAATTGGCAATTGAAGCTTGGAGGTGGTCAACTTGTTCCACACTGCAAAGGCGGAATCAAAGTTAGAAACAAGCATAAGATATTCTTTGTTAAGCGTGCTTATAATAGCCTCAAGGGCAAGTGTATTGGCCCCTATATGATTGCGGTTACCAAGATAGCATTTCTTGGTAGCGGCAAGGAAAACATGCAAGCCTAGGGTTTTCAAATACATGGACATCCTAAATTTTCATGTGTCAATGTTGGAAACATCAAACATGGGAGGTGACAAGCAATCCATGAGTGTGTGCAAACAAATATACGTGCAAATGCAAATGATAGATTAGCAAACCAAGATCTCACTCCTAGGTGGTTAAACCAAATATCAAGAGCGTAGGTTCTGATACCAATTGAAATCACCTAGAGGGGGGTGAATAGGTGATAGGGCTAATCTAATGAACTAAATGCGAAAATTAAAAACTAACTACAACTACACTTAGTGCAACCAACGAGTGTAGCCGAATTTCCCGTGAAGAGCTTTGGACTAACTCCTCTTGATTCCTCTGAATAAGAGTTGAGACGCCATATGAAGCTCTCGTGGTTAAGCACAAGTGAGGCACATACACATAAGCCAAGCATATAATATGAATGAGCAATATGAATAGATGCAAGGCACAACACAAGCATATAAGATATGACAATATGAATGATGCAATACACAAATAAAAGATAGAGGGTTGAGAGTCAATAGATCAAACGCAAACAAGAAGATGTGTTTCGAGGTTCGAGCACCGAGCTCTACGTCCCAGCCTTCACCGAGAAGGATTTCTAATCCACTAGGAGTACCAAACTCCTCTCTCAACTAATACAACCTCCACCGAGGTAATACAAATGGTCTACCAAAGACCGGAGTACCGAACTCCACCAATACAACCAAATTCACCTCACCGAGAGGGATACAAGCACAATCCACCTCTACCGAAGAAGGATACAACTACCAACCAACTCCACCTCACCAAGAGGGAGTAAACCATAACCTCAACCTCTACCAAAGAAGGAGCAACCAACACTCCAATCAACCTCTACCAAAGAGGGATACAACAAATCAAGGAGGGTACAACAAGTGGTATATCTCAACCACAAACCAAATCCTTTTCCCACAAACAAATGATCCTAAATAGATAGGATAGGAGATATAGCTCAAGTGTGGAAAACCAAGAGTTTGAAAAATAAAAACTCAAAGAAAAACACTTGGGAAAATACTTTGAAGATGATAGAATTGAAGAACAATACAAATCTCCCAAATTTCTATTTTCTTTGATTTTTCCAACCCCTAAAACACAAAACCAAATTTGAAGTTTAAAGCCCAAAAACACTTTTGAAAACTTAGAAATAAACTTTGGAGAAGCTCTAATTTTTTTTTGCTTAAAAACTTGTAAAAATCCCAAAGAAATGGGGTTTATATAAGGCCAATTAAAAACTAGCCGTTAGGAGCTGATTGTCAGTCCTGGCGGCTGGCGGTCGACCGCCAACGGTCATATTTTTGACCATTGGAAGAAGCCGGTCGACCGTGCCTTGAACCTGGCCAACGTGCACAAGCTTGTGCATGTCGGTCAACCGACCGGTCGACAGACTCTGGGGCTGGTCGACCGGCCCGGTCGACCGCCAGAGCCTGGCAGAAGGCAAACTGGGTCAGAAAACTGGGTTAAAAATTATTCTAAAAAATCTCATAAAACTTCTAAAAATACACAAAAATAGTTTCTAACTTTATATATGATATATAAACATGTGATAAAATTTCAATATAAATATCAAACATTTTGAACCATTTTTGTGTCTTACAAATATTTCCAAAAACTAAAACCTGTATTTTTCCAAACTTAGACTTTTCAAATAAACTTTGTCCAAAACATATCTAAATACAAAAACATGATATTTAAACATTTTAAAACATGTTGCATATGGACATAGGTCCAAGATACATGAAACATATACATATCATTGTTTTTGTCTATTATTTCAAAAATATGTTTTGTTAAAAACACAAAACACCAAACCTCATGAATAGGTATCTCAACATAAGTTTGTCTAGAAAATTAAGCTTACATGTATATAGAATATATCTAATATACACTTAAACAAAGTAAACTTGTATTGATACTATATATTCATGAAAACCAATATCGGTTAAACCAAAAGTTGAAAAACCAATATCCAAAACATGAAACGTGTGTGTATTGTGAACTTGAGCATATCACACTATCTAATCTTTACACATGGATCTAAAACACAAATTAAACTAGGATACCTAAGTTTTCTTGAAGAGCGCCGTCTCCAAGCCGACTCGATCCAAAACTCCGTGATCCACCGAGCTAGACTCCAACGAGTGCTATGTATGATCTTGTTGCACGAGCTCTTGAATCACCATGTGAAAGGCTTCAAAAACTCCTTTGTTGAAGCTAATCACCAACTAATATCTTGATTAATGATCTGAAATTAAACATCACAAGATTATTAGTAAACATAACTACATGAGTTAATCATCATCAAAACTAGAGTGGAAGGCCTCTGGGCCAACAGTTCCAACCAAGGGGAGGCCTAGAGCTGCATCCAGGCTTAAGTCTGGTTTTGAAGATTCTCTATATCAGAAGGAAGTGAAGCATCGAAGATGTGGTAACTGTCAAGAGCTGGGCCATTACAGGACTGGTTGTCCATTACTGGTATTAAATTAAACCTGCTATACACTTCTTTCTAATGATTTATGTTTAAAATTCTTACTTTTCTTTTTAATGGCAGAAGAAGTAGGTTTGGGTTGCGTCCACCTAGAAGGAATAAAGTGTTCATTTTGACAGTTTCAGTCATGAACTGCGACCAGGGTCGCACAGTGCAGAGAGATTCATGTCGCATGCTGCCACTGGCGTGTCATTATAAGCAGATTTTAATATCATTTTTGACTTCTACTGTACTATTTTTGTAAGTAGTTTTACTTTAGAGTTTTACTGTTACAAACTTGGCCTATATAGTTTACTTTTTATTTACTTTAATGTAGACAGCGACTTTGGTCTCAAAGATAAGCAGTGTACGGGAATAATTGCGACCGTGGTCGTAGTGTTTCTATGCTGGGGAAATTGATTTGTTGCTTTTAAAATTGCCCCCGTCTCTTGGTATATTATTATAACATCTGAATATAGTTGAAATTTTCCGCACAAATATAATTTCGACAATTTTGCGCTATGTTCTTTTTTTATTCCACTGAACATAAAGTAACACTGCGACCATGGTCGCATCAATATTTACACATTTGAATATTGACTTTCTGGTTATCTACAACAGTTCCATCACTGTGACCAGAGTCACAGTTGCCTGACGGTATTTTTTTCTGTTTTTGACAACAATCGCAGCGTTCCCTTTTTCATTTAATTTTAACTTCCATTTCGACATTTTCGCTCTATGTTGTTCTTCAGTCCACTGAAGATAAATTAACACTGCGACTGTGAACGTTCTGTCTGGATGTCTACACCAGTTTCATGACTGTGACCAGAGTCGCAGTTGGCTGATGATATATATCTTTTAATTGTAACATCCATTTCGATCTACAACATGAATTAAATTTGTGACAAATGTACAGCATTTCAACCAAGACTAAGTAGTAAAAATTATAATTCACACAATTAACATTAGAAAACAGGCTTATATATTTATAAAAAATCGAAATACAAATTTTAAAGTTCTAATCTACTCCTTCTCATCATCACCATCATAATCAGATTCGTCCTCAAGATTATGACTGTGTTCGTCTTCCGTATCGCTTTCCGTCTCTTCCACCTCTTTACCAACAATCTCCTCTTCGCTTTCTTCCTCTTCATGGCAGTATTTTGGTTCATCAATGAACTCCCAGAACGGGTCGTCTATATCAAGCTCATCCTCTAACCCGTAGCGAGGGATCGCTTCAGATCTATACATCCAATTATCATTAGATGATTGGCTTCTTTCCGGTGAAGATGGTGGAGAAGACATTATTTGAATCTGTTTTCGAATATTGAAAGTAACGAATTTGAACAAAACCTATTTAGTATGTTTATAATCCTGTGATGATGACCCTTTATATATTTTTAATCCCGGAATTTCAAAAGGTTTAAGCTCTCAAACAACGTGAACATGTCCCAAATTTATTTTCTGCCTTTTCTCAAAAATTGTATACTTTCCAGGTGACTGTTCAGTTCTCGAAAACAGTTAAAAAGTTAATATAGTTTTACATCAAGTTACTTTGTACTTTGAACACGTGAAGATTTTAATTGTTTTAATATCTTATGGTAGAAAAATGCAGAGAGGATTATGTTTACGATAACATAAATTAATGAAGTTAATTAAATTAAAACATATATAAAGGGCTATGTGTACAAAAACTTTGGTCTCTACGATTATGGAAGTGCGACCATAGTCACATTGGGAACTGATAAATGATTACGTAACTGCGACCATGATCGCTGTCTCGATTACAGTATCCAATATACGGAAACGCTGTAACTCAAACAGGTCATTACTGCGACTTTGGTCGCAGTACAACTTCTGAACTCAGGTTTGTTTCTAATATCAATACGAATTAGTAAAATGCACGGTGTAACAGATGTAGATTGAAAATAATCAATGGATTTTATAATAAATAAATATATAAAAATGTTTATAAATTAAATTAATAAAACAAACAGATCAATAAATTGCATTTATTTTTACATTTATAAATAAAAATTGAGGTACATCAATGAATTGTCAACTGTCAGTCATCAAATACCATCCTTCTTATAATTTCTGTTTCTTCATCCCAACTCTTCTCTCTATCTGCATGTATCATGTATGCAAGCTCACTTCTTAGTCTCTGTACATCGGCAGCCGTAATAGTATCAATAGCTGATGGACTACCAAATGCTATACTTTCCATGTACTTACATACATATACAGCGCAATCAACACTAAAAATTGTACAGAGTAATCATTAAATGAAATTAGATTTCTGTACTAAAAAAAACTAGAAAATATGATAGGTAAGTAGTTGTCAAAAAATTATATACATGTTTGCTTGTTGGGGGCATCTTGTGTATTTTATATTTGGTTTTTCATTAATTTATTAAAATCAATTTCAAAAATCTGTAATAACCTTTCTTTCTGCAATGTCAATAGAAAAAATATCAGTATTAATCAAATTAAATGCAAGTATCCAATAATCGAAATATTAAATTTCAACTCACTATTATTCTTGCATCTCTTTGATAAAGCTTTAATGTACTACTTGTTTTTTCAGCTGGGACCAAAGAGTCGTAAAAAATCTACTCTTCTGTATAGCAATCAAATACCAGCAAGGTCCAGTGAAATCCGGGATCATTAGCAATGTGTTTGTGATTGATCGGGAAGAACATGTACTGCACATCAGCTGTCCAGTTTTTCAACAGCTGCTTGATGAAATGATCTTCCAAATCTCTACTTTTAGATACAACACCATGCTGCGAACAACAAAAAATATAAATTTCAAAATGAATTCAAAGTATAAAAAAACATTATGAAAATTAGATGTTATTACGTCAAGACAACAGACTGCAATCATGGTCGCAGTGTTTTTTGATTAACCTACTTTTACGCTGCGACCTTGATCCCTATCACCTGTATTCATGTTTAATTTTTAAGCATTTCTTATGAACCCTGACTTTTATATTAATATATGCAGCGACCAAGGTCGCAGTGTTGTTATTGATAAAGACCGCCAGAAAATGCGATCTAGGTCGCATACTTTCATTACTAAAATGATATTCGTGGTGATTAATTTTATCATGGACTGCGACCTAGGTCGCAGTACATTTGGTAGCTACTCGTCTTTTTATATTAACATGCATAGCGACCAAGGTCGCAGTGTTGTTGTAATTTAAGACTGCCGCCAGCAACTGCGACCAAAGTCGTAACCTTCATTTTAAATTGATATTCGTGTGGATTATTTAATTATGAACTGCGACCTTGGTCGCAGTACATTCGTTATACCTTAACAGCAGTAAAGACTACTAGTAGAATATTTAACGTTCAAAAATTTAATTTACTAAATTAATTAGGAAATTGATATTTCATTTAACCGTAAAGGAGAAAATAGATGTTTACCTAAGCTTCGCTCCGAAAGAATATACTTTTTAATCCTCCTCTTTTCTCAAAATGCTGCATGTAGAAATGAATTATATTCGCATCTAACTCTCCACTGAACATCAGGTCCTCAATGTCATTTTTGGCAACAATGATTCCGTTGTCGGTATCCTGATAAGCAGTAGAACTGCAAGATATTCAAAATAAAGTTAATAATTATATTGTTCTTATATAAATATCTAATAGTTTTTGATATGATTTATAATAAAATTAATTAACTTACTCAGAGAAGGTCTTGTCCAAGAAATTTTTTATAAGAGCATGTTGATGGGGCTGCAGAATTCTGTATGCTGTGGTTTCAGTCAATCTCGTGGTTTTTGGCTGAGTGTGGGAAATCTGTTTGTTGCCGAAACCAGTGGCAAAAGTCTGAGCCGCAGGCTGTGGAAGAGGATGTTCATTAATTTTCTTTTTCTGTTTTGGATAAACGAAGTCGGAGTCATCGCGATCTCTTTCAGCGCACTTGCGTTCTTTGACTCCCCTTTCTATCGTTCCTTTAGAGTAATGCAAAACTTTTCTTTTTAAGGATTGTTTCTGAGCTGGAGTCTGTTCTTGAATTTTTCTTCAAAGGCTCTATCTTTTTGGAGTTCTTAAATCTGTTGAGTTATATTTAAAGAAAAACTGGGGAAATCTGCCCCAGAATTATTTACTATAAATTCAGAACCCTTGATTTCATCCTCTTCCAATTTTTTTTTCTTCTTCTCTTCAGCCTGCTTCTCCATCTGCTCCATCATCCTTTTCTGCTTCTTCTCCTCTTCTTCCTTCCTTCTCCTCTCCTCTTCTTTCATCCTCTCCTTCCTCTCTTCCCCCTCTTCTTTTTCTCCTGCCTCTTCTTCTCCTCCTCTAACTTCCTCTTCTTCTCCTTTTCCTGCTCCTCCTCTTCCTTTCTCCTCTCCTCCTTTTCCTTGTCCTCCTCTTCCCTCCTCCTCTTCTGCTTCTCCTCCTCTTCCCTCCTCCTCTCCTCCTTTTCTTGCTTCTCCTCTTCCCTCCTCTCTTCTCCTTCTCCTCTTCTTCCCTCCTTCTCCTCTCATGCTCCTCCTCTTCCCTCCTCCTCTTCTCTTTTTCCTGCTCCTCCTCTCCTCCTCTCCTCCTTTTCCTTCTCCTCTTCTTCCATCCTTCTCCTCTCATGCTCCTCCTCTTCCCTCCTTCTCTTCTCCTTCTCCTTCTCCTTCTCCTCCGCAGCAGCGGCTGCTCTCAGCAGCTCTTCTTCTTCTTTTTTCACTTGTAATTTCCTCTGCTGCTTTTTTAATTTTTTCTTCTCTCTTCTTTCTCTTCTTTTTTCTTTAATTCAGCCTTGAGTCTGTTCTCAGTCTCCATTTTTTCAATTTTTCTTTCTAGCTGAGAAATATATTCTCGCAAGTACTGATTTTGATTCCTCAAAACTTCAATTTCTTCAGCTTGTTCATCGTGTGGTGGTGGCAAATAACCCATAATAGTTGGTTCTTGCTCACTCGTTTGTCCTCGCTCAATTATTTCAGCCGCTTCTGGCTCCGTTTCCGCCGGGATGTTAGCTTCATTATTTGTATTTTCTTGTTCTTCTTCCTCCTTCTCTTCTCCTTTAACAGGAAGACCAACCATATTTCTTTCATCATTAGAGATGTTGGCCATTCGACACAAAACCTGAAAAAAATAAAAATTTAACTTAAAACCAAAACAATGAAATAATTTAACTGCGACCATAGTCGCAGTTTATTTACAACTATTTATGATAAGAATGCGACCATGGTCGCAGTTTATTTGTCCTGCACATAAAATGAATAGCGTAGACTTGGAGCTCAAGACTGCGACCATGGTAGCATTTTATGTATATGGTATTTATCAAGAGAATGCGTCCATGGTCGCACACATTTGTCCTGCACATAAAATGATTTGCGAAGACTTGCAGCTCAAGACTGCGACCATGGTCGCAGTTTATGTATACGGTATTTATCAAGAGAATGCGACCATAGTCACACACATTTGTACTGCAAATAAAAAGAACTGCAACCGAGGTCCCATTTAAATGTATAAAATTTTAATCAACAGTATATGGTATTTAATATTTTAAAACTTACGATATATGTGTCAAGCTCATTTAGATCAACTTCAAACAGAGATCTGCTAATGTTTTGGAGGTCCCATCTTACTGCGCGTGGGGTTTTGTCCTCCATACCAGACCTCGGCTTAAAAATAAGAGCCCTCTCACATAGCCAATACTGCAAAATGCATAATTAAATTAGTTTACACAAATATTCACAAGATATCAGGAAATTTCATACAATGTTGGCCAAATTTGATATTCATACTTACAATAATTTGCACGGAGCATCCTTGCAGCTCGTACATGGTGTGCCTGAAGATGTCCATTGACTCAATCAGGAATTGCCAAACAGCTTTAACCCAGCATATTGTCCTCATCAGCTTCATATTGGCAATCTATTCCACAATATACCACGGCATCGTGCATTTACTGCCAGAAAAGAATAGAGTGGCCAACATGTATAGGATGATTATTGTAGTAAAGTTTTGAACTGCAAGTCTTTGTATGTCTCTTATAATTTCATTTAAAGTCATTTGCTGCTTAAGCTGTTCATCCTTGGTCACATCTGATTCACTCCTCCTTCTTTTCTTAACCAGAAGATCATCCAAAGCTTCTTCAATAGATACTTTCCTGATCTTCTTTATATTAGGAAAATAATGTTTTATAACCCCTCTGTCCTTCATTGTACAGGTCCTATTCATAATAAAATCCGCCCCAATGATAGGTAAACCAAAAGTTAGGGCAATATTCTCCACTGTTAACTCAATTTGTCTGCCCCCAATTCTAAAGGTCCTTGTATCCCTATCATACTGGTCTAAAATTCTCAGTACAATAATGTTGATTTTAGACCCTTTTCACCCCTAAATTACTCATTGTAGAAGGCCATGAAGATTAGGCCAAATGGGGTCTTCTTGATCACATCTACGAAATCGCCCTGAATGTACTTTTTGAATTTCTTAATGAACTCGTACATAGTTTTAGGCTCGATCTCAGAGGATGAACCTTCAGTTGTTGTTTACCTATAGATGAAGAAACATTAAAAACTTTAGTTTAATGATTATTTAAAAACTAAAAGGGAATAAAAACAAATTATTTTTAAAACACTACGACCAAGGTCGCATACATTTACAGTGCAAATATAAACAACTGCGACCCAGGTCTACAGAGAAGGGAATGAAAAATAAATGACGTTTAATATACTGCGACTAAGGTCGCATAACTCTACAACGCAGATTGAAACAACTGCGACCCATGTCGTCAGAAAAAGGGAAAGAAAAACAAATGATTTGTAAAAAAACTTCGACCGAAGTCGCAAACATCTAAACCACAAATTTAAACAACTGCCACCCAGGTCGTCAGAATAGGGAATAAAAAACAAAGGATGTTTCATATACTGCGACCAAGGCCGCATTCATATACAACGCAAAGTCAAATAAAAAAAATAAATTTTAAAACGCTACGATCTAAGTCGCATACATCTGCAACTCTAATTTTAACAACTGCGACCCAGGTCGACAAAAAGTGTATGAAAATTTTTTTTGTTAAAACACTATGAGCAAGGTCGCATACATCTACATCGCTTTTTCCAAACAACTGCGACCATAGTAGAAATAGGAGGAAATGAAAAAACTTGAAAAAAATTTGACCTTTGTCGCTGTGTTACAAAATTTATAAATTTAAAAATTTATTCATGATCTCAAGTTTCAGAATCTCTCTTTTATTTGCGACCATGGTCCCAAGTTTTCAAAAAAAAAGTTACAGAAACGGAATCAAATTTGGAAAAAAAATTAAAACTATTAAAATCCACAAACCCTAAAAAAAATTTGCTTTTGGTTCACCATTACCTTTTTCGGCGGATTATTCCTTTGGCGCCATATGTAGCAAATATATTTTTAAAAAATGAAACAAATTTGTGAAACAATAGAACTAATCTCTTTAGAATGATCAGGTGAAATTTTAGATCTGTAAATTTTTTTGAAAGGAAATGTTTTACATAAGGTAAAAAGTTGTGAGGGAGGGTATTTTCGTCAAATACAAAGTGAGGTGACTGAGAGTAATTTAGGCAGGATTTCTCAGGTTTTTGTCCGCTAAAATTAATGATAAGTTCGTGGCTATTATGTTGCCACGTCCCGCCGGCTGAGAAACTCTCTCAGCCGTCAGTTGAGGTACAGTAACCCTTATATATATATTCTTGTCTCAGTTCCCTATATGGGATTTTAATCTCATATAGGGAAAATCTCATATAAGGAACCGAGGCAGGATTATGTATGTGTGTGTGTATATATAATGCAAGATCTAAGTATCATAAGAAAATTCCAGCATAATTGTAAGAATTTTTAGAAAAACTTTATAAAAGAGGTAAATTTTCTTATGATACTTAGAACTTGCTTTATATATATAAGGAATATTGCCTCGGTTCCCTATATCAATATAGGGACCTGAGGCAGGATTCCTTATATATATAAAAAACATGATCTAAGTATCATAAGAAAAATCCAGCATAATTGCAAGAATTTTTGGAAAAACTTTATAAAAGAGGTAAATTTTCTTATGATACTTAGATCTTGCTTTATATATGTAAGGAATCCTGTCTCGATTTCCTATGTGGGATTATTTTTTATAAAATTCCACATAGGGAACCGAGGCAGGATTACTTACATGTATAAAGTAAGATCTAATTATCATAAGAACCAGCAATTAGAAAGTGCATGTAAAATTTCCGTAAAAACTTAGAAGTTCTTATGGTACAAAGATCTTGCTTTATATATGTAAGGATTCCTACCTCGGTTCCCTATATAGGATTTTAAAGTCCCATATAGGGAACCGAGGCAGGAATCCTTATATATATAAAGCAAGATCTAATTATCATAAGAACCACCAGTTAGAAAGTGTATATAAAATTTTCATAAAAACTTAGAAGTTCTTATGATACTTATATCTTGTTTATATATATAAGGATTCCTACTTCGGTTCCCTACATGGGATTTTTTTAAAAAATCCCATATAGGAAGAAGAAACTGATGAAGAGGCCACATATGATGATGTTGGTCTGAATTGTATTAATCAAAAACCATCTACTCACTTGTTTGTTATTAGATGTGTCCCCTCCCAATCCGCTGAAAAGGATGATTGAAGAAAACATGCTACCTTATACGCGTTCACTAAAATTGAAAATAAAAATTGTAAGGTGATTGTAGACGATGAAAGCTATATTAACGCAATATCATCCAAGTCGCTTGAAAATCTTGAATTAGAGGTTGTACCTCACCCCCCAACCATTCAAAGTGTCATGGATTGGCTCCACAATACTTGAAGTCAAATAACGTTGTCTTGTCCTAATCAACTTCGGTTATTACAAAGACAAGATTTGGTATGATGTGATCATCATGAATGTGGGCCAAGTCATATTAGGTAGACCATAATTGTTTGACAAAAGTGTCACCATTTACGGGCGATAACATGTATCAATTTGAGTATAACGGTAAACAGATTAAGTTCCTACTCTTGAGACCCAAAATGGGACAACCCAAGTAGACACCAACTTTTGCTTTGCTGTCAATCCCACCTTCTCTACCTCTCATTGCTCCTGCTCCTTCTCTATCTCTCACTAGCCATGCATACCCTGTCCACAAAATTCTTCCTCCATTACTGTTGACAACATTCTACTGTAGAGCATTTGAGATTGCATCTTCATTTGCATCATTCAAGCACGTGCACAAACTACATAAAAAGATCAGTGATAAAAATAAACAGAGCAATGTGAAACCTACTTTAGTATAAGTGATTAAGTGATGGTTCGAATTTATCCGAAAAGGATTCCTTTGGAAACTGTTTAAATGTTGCAAGTCCATAGTGCTGGACCTTTCAAGATCTTGAATAAACTTAATTGCAATACTTATATTATATATCTTCTTCAAGATTATGGTATTAGTTGTACTTTTAATATTAATTGATTGGTCATCAATAATGCGTATTTTCATTCACATTTTCATGCTTAATTTTTATAAAATATTACTATTTAATTCATTTATTGTTTAGTAATGTGCAGGCCTCCAAAGATCCAAGAAAGCCTAAGAGAAAGCCCAAAGAAGCCAAAAGCCCACAAGAAATATGAGAATAAAGAGTAATTAGGAAAGATAAAGGAAGCATCTTTTCTATCCCATTTAAATTTGGATTTATCTAAAGGAGGAGAAGGATAGAATAAGATGAATCCTAATCCTAATTAAAGACAGAGGTGGACTTTTATTTGAACCTGATTGCTTGCACTACAGGATAAAGATAAAGGAGAGAAAATCTGAATTTGATTTTAATTTGGAGATAGCTTGGTCTCCAAGTCATTTAAAGAGATCATCGCATTTCAAAATTCAAAGCCTAAAATCATAATCTGAGAATATATTTCAAAATGGATTGACCAGAGGAGGCCACGCGAAAAAGTGCGTACCATTAGCCATGCTTTTGCCGTGGAAGCACGGCAAAAGCCACGTTTCCGCGGCTATACAGAGACAGTTGGCGAAGCGTTTTCATGATAGAGTTGTACTGGGATTCTACGTCTCAAATCTCCTATAAATACCCCTGCAGAGTAATAGAGGAGGGGCAGATCTCAGAAGCTCAAGTCTAGAGTTTCCTTTAGATCCTCTTTTTTTCCAAATTTATTTGTAATTTCTAGTTTTTTTTAACTTTGAAGAAGAGTTGAAGAAAGGAGAAGACTTTGTACTGAGTTGTTGACATATTCAATAAAAGATCATTATTCTTTTTCAATCTCTTTACTATTTTAATTTGTGTCTCTTTTATTCCAGTTTCATCTCTTTTATGCAATCTTTAAATATCATGCTAAATTTCACCATAATTATGTGTAACTAATTTCTTAGTAGCTTGCTAATCTCTCCACTAACTAAAACCTAGATCTATGGAGATAAATTGATTGAACCCTAGGGTAAGTAAATAATTCTTGAAGATTAGTCATGAATTGAGTTAAACTAGATTTAGGATATACTATTTAAAAATTATTCTTGGTTTATACTTAGATGCATTGATGGTTTAACGTTAAATTAAGACTGCTTTTCTTAAACTATATTTTGGGACTTTGATAAACCAATGTTTAGTTTTATCTAGTGTACTGTAAACAGGGTTTAATCTCTTTATTACTTTTCTTTCTTAGATTTGAAGCAACAATCTAGGGTTAATCTTTATAGGCTCAACATGATATTTATTCTTGATAGACTATTGTTTGATTGTGGTAGATGATTAGTTCGCTATACTTATTCTCTCTATTTAAAATATTTACTTACAATTAATATCTCTTTTTTTCAAGCTAACTGTTAGAGAAATCGTTCCGAAAAGCTTTCATCTTATCCTTCCTTGTGGATCGACCCATCTAGCCCTTACTACGCGGTTACATTGAGAAGAGACTAAGAACTTTCTGACTCTAACTCTTGATTTTATTTTCAATACATTTTCTTTTCTCAATTAAAATTTTAGCGCCGTTGCCGGGGATCGAACCCGTGTCACCCGCGTGACAGGCGGGAATACTCACCACTATACTACAAGATGCATATGACTTAGGGTAAAGATAATATACTCGATTAGAAATTTAGTTTGAATCCTAACCTAAATTGATAAATAAATATTTAAATAAATATTTAAATAAAGACTAGGTATAAGAATGATCAATTTGGTAATCTTAAAAACTTATAAATTTCTTAATTTTTACAAAGATATTTCAAATAGTTTTCCTCTTTTAAAATGGAATTTCAAAAATACTAACGTTTTATTTTTCTTTCTTTATGGATTTTGTGGGTGTAATCCACTGAAAATCCTCACGAGACAACACTTGTCCTCTAGGGGTAACCTAGAGGTTTAACGGTATGTTGTACATGCTAAGTGCAAACGTGGTACCTACGAAAGTAATATGAGGATAGATTAGTTTTTTTTAGTTTTACTCAAGGACGAGCAAAAAGATAGGTGTGGGTGTGTGATTGGTCATAAAAAATGCACATTTTTATTCACAATTTCGTGCTTAATTTTTATAAAACATTACTATTTAATTCATTTATTGTTTAGTAATGTGCAGGCCTCCAAAGATCCAAGAAAGCCCAAGAGAAAGCCCAAAAGAAGCCAAAAGCCCACAAGAAGTATGAGAATAAAGAGTAATTAGGAAAGATAAAGGAAGCATCTTTTCTATCCCATTTAAATTTGGATTATCTAAAGGAGGAGAAGGATAGAACAAGATGAATCATAATCCTAATTAAAGACAGAGGTGGACTTCTATTTGAACCTGGTTGCTTGTACTGCAAGATAAAGTTAAAGGAGAGAAAATCTGAATTTGATTCGGATTGGAGATTGCTTGGTCTTCAAGTCATTTAAAGAGATCGTCGCATTTCAAAATTCAGAGCCTAAAATTATAATCTGAGGATATATTTCTAGATGGATGGACCAGAGAAGGTCACGCAAAAAAAAGCTGCCACGGAAGCACGATAAAAGCTGCATTCCGCAGCTATACAGAGATAGTTGGCGACGCGTTTTTATGGTAGAGTTGTACTGAGATTCTACGTCTCAAATCTCCTATAAATATTCCTGCAGAATAACAGAGGAGAGGCAGATCTCAGAAGCTCAAGTCTAGGGTTTCTTTTAGATCCTCTTTCTTTTCAAATTTACTTATATTCCTCTATTTTTTTTACTTTGAAGAATAGTTGAAGAAAGGAGAAGACTTTGTACTGAGTTGGTGACAGATTCAATAAAAAGTTATTATTCTTTTTCAATCTCTTTGCTATTTTAATTTGTGTCTCTTTTATTCCAATTTCATCTCTTTTATGCAATCTTTAAATACCATACTAAATTCCACCATAATTATGTGTAACTAATTCCTTATGTAACACCCCATCCTCAGAATGCGTACACAGCCGTGTGTCCTGATTTTTTGAGCATATTTTCTTATTTTCTGTTATTTAAATTCCAACTCATATAGCAGTACTGCATGATTTGACCTTTTTGTTATTCAGATTTGACCGACTTTCGGATTTTTAAATTACAAACAGAGTTGAAATTCTAGAAACGACTTTCACATTATTTCTTAAAATCATATTTTCTATTTAAATGAATTTTTAGAGAATTTTTATAATTTATCAAAAATCCGGCCTACCCGGTGTAGTGTCCACAGTGGATTCCAAGATTTTTATTTTAAAAATGGAATTGAATTTCTGAAAATTAATTTCACCAAAAATCTTAAAATAATATTTATTATTTTGAGAATTTTTGAAAAACTTTTTGAGATATTTCATTTTTCGGGCTTTTCCTGAGTTTCCGGTGTTTTCCCAGATACCGGAATTCCATCCGGATATTTTACCTTTTCTCTCTCCTTACCTAAAATGAGACCCACCAAATCTGGGTTCTACAGTTAATGCAGAGACTCTCCATTCCGCAATTAATGTTTTGTTCTTCAAAGAAAATCAACCCAGATCAAATCACCCACGCCTTTTTGTCTCTTCTTTAACGCGATCTTGCGTTTTTCTTTTAGACGCAGCATTAATCCTCGCGTCCAACTTTAGTTGCCAGACGCGGATTTCTTGAATGAGACGCAGCCCCTTTTTATGAAGGAGACGCAACTCTCCTTTAAATGGAATATGGAATGGCAAACTTGTAAATATATCAACTCCCATATATATATATATATATATATATATATATATATATATATATATATATATATATATATATATTCACCTCCCCATCTTCTCTTTCTTTCATTTTCTCTTCTTCTCCTTCATTTTACTGCCAACGGCAGCCAACCAAGGTTCCCTTCTTGGCCAGCCATCACCACCCACCATCTCCACCTTTCTCCACCACCATTTCCTCCACCATTCTCCCCTCCATCTACTCCACCATTCCAACAACAATAACAACCACAACACCATCTTCATCACCATCTTCTTCCTCCATTTCCAACCAAAACAACCCATCTTCTCTACTAACTTCACCACCATTTCCACCACCACCTACACCACCTTAACCACCACCAACCATACCATCTTCTTCTCCTCGTCATACTCTTTCCAACGAGGTCTAGCTTCGTTCTCTGAAACGCCATTTTCAAAACTTCATTTTTTTCATTTGAACTACACTTGCACCATCAACTATTTTCTCTTTCGGGGCTTTGGCCACCCAACTCCGGCCAACTCCGCCGGCCACCGGCGATCACCGGCCAAGCCACGGTCGGCCTACCTCCCCCTTCTCTTCTTTCTTTCTTTCCTTTGCTTTTCTTTCTTTCCTTCCTTCTTTCCTTTCTTTCCTTTTCTTTTCTTTTCTAATTTTCCCTAAACCTGCGTCTCTTCCTCTCCTATCACTACGTCTCTATTTCCCTCTTTTTCCTGCGTCTCTCTCATTTTCCTGTCTCTCTCTCTCCTATTTTAAAACGCGGAGCTCACCCCGCGTCCAATCACCTCTTTAACGCGATCTTCGCGTTCATGTATTAACGCGACGCGGAGCACGTCCTCGGTCTGCGTTCTTCCTGTGTTATAAAACGCGGGTCTCAGACCCCGCGTTTGTGACATAAACGCGGCGCAATCCCCGCGTCTGCGACCCCTGCATCTTCATTCTCACTTTTTCTGATTCATCCTTCTCCTCCTCTTTTTTATATATAATAATGGTTATTGAGTGCGTTAGTTATCTAGACTCCAGAGCTTGTGATTCCTAGTGTTTTTCTGAAGTTTTAGGCGAGTGTTCTCGCTTTCCTTCGGATTTTCCTGCTTCGTCATGTTGACTAATATTATATTATTTTCCTGGCACACTTGCATGTATCATGCTACTACTTGATACTTGCCCCGTCATAACATATTGATACTTGGCTTAAGATTATCATATTTACGGGAATCCTGTATTCTATTCGGTGACTTGAAATTATAATACTAATGTACCCTTGAACTCCTAATCTTGTAATGCACTTGCTTTCCCGTAAATTGATAATTACATAATAAATTATAAAAAGAAACCACTTGAATCGGGTCGGGAAAAACTTACGGCTATCAATATATGTTCGTGTTTACAGTGGCACTAGGTATGTTGTGCAACTAAAATTTCCGGTCTGACCTGTGGGCCTCCAGGCGACCGAGGGGAGTGCTGGCTCCCTCATTCCTGGTACCATCTTGATAAGGGCATTCTATAAGACCCTCCTATACGCCTTGCAGCTGGTTCCGAGCACCAGTAACGGAACGTCCTGGACCGTGGTCCCGGGCATGCACGGGACCCACTGTAAACATTGTTCATTGATACCCCCATTGGTTTCCAATAAAAGCATCGATTTACTCATATGTGGATGTATGTGTGCTGGGACGCTATCACACATACCTAGACATATGGGTAGAATGAGTAATAAGTATAAATATTGAAAATGGTAGCAATAGATTTATTCAGGCCTTATCACTTTCATTTTATGTCTCCATTTCCTCCTTACTGTACATGTACTCTCGACACAGTTCTTGATGCTTAATATTGTTTTGATCATATCAACACACATATACCTATCTCTACACGACACTTGGCATTCACCTGTCTATTTATTAGGGAGTTTCTGACTCCCTTGGACTTGCATGTTCAGGTTCTGAAGTTTGGATTGAAGCAGAGCCCTCCACTGAAGATCAAGCTTATCTCTCGGAGCAGGCTGACTTGTCCTAGCTCCTTCTGTTCCTGAACCTTCCTGCTAGCTCGGGGATCTTCTTCTCAGCCCGTGAGCACCTTTTGGTGTACAAATTGTAAATTTCACTTTTGTACCTGGCTGTGATATAATGTACATGTACCAGTATATCACGCTCTGTGATAACTTTGTAATCCTTATGTTGAAATATATATAGACATATGCCACGCACTTTCGTACTCTGATTCTTATTTGTACTGATGCTTAGCGTATATACGTGAGGGTATTTCTGACCTGCGTATATACGTCGCAGTAGCGTCCCAGTACCCGCCGGATCGGGGCGTTACAGGTTGGCATCAGAGCCCAGGCTCTCACACCTACAGTACAACCAAATTACAAATTAATGGGATCTTAATTTGCAGTTGGAATACATGAGTTTCGGTTATACATCTCAACTATAATATACAAAGATATCCATTCCTTCTTGATATTCCTTCCCTTGATTCCTAAAGTCCATCTATCTTTTGCTTTCACTCCTCTTTCCAGACATCTTTTACCAACATAGATATGGATAGAAGGGCAGGACGTAACAACTCCGGGCAGCCACAAGACGGACCCGCAGGGGGAAATGCAGATATTCTTAGGGTTATCTAAAATATGATGGAGAATCAACAAAGGCAGACAGAACTCCTTCGGCAAGGATTGAAAACAGCTTCTCAGGAACGAAGGCCGGGCAACGTGTCAGACTTCAAGCGGTTGCAGCCGGCAATATTTACAGGGGGAGAGAAACCGCTAAATACCGAGCAATGGCTAATCGACACCACAGATCTCTTGAAGGCAGCACGCGTTCCAGAGGAAGATCAGGTGGAGATCGCCAAGATCCAACTAAAGGATGTGGCTAGAAACTGGTGGCTAGCTGAAGAAGCGAGACTGGATAAACCCATTACTTGGGACCAGTTTTCTAAGAGCTTTTATGATAGATTCTTCCCTACCATAGCTCAGAAGGAGATGGAAGAGCAATTCATCCGACTTCAACAATAGAATCGATCTGTTGATGAATATGCTGCTGAGTTCTTAAGGCTGAGTTGTTTTGCTCCATATATGATAGCCGACGAAGAGAAACGGGCAAGCAGATTTCAGCAGGGCCTACAAATGGATATTTAAGTCCTTTTGATTTCCCAACAGCTGAAAACATATTCCCAGGTTCTCACTGTAGCTCGAGAGGTGGAGCGAGGATTGGAGAAAAAGAATCTTGATCAGAGGAGGAAACAGGCCATGAAGAGGCCATTTCAGCAACTAGGCAGAGGAGGTCCAGTCAGGGCTGCAAAAGTCTCAATGGTTAGAAAACCATTTCCATCAGCCCCTCTTCAGATAACTCAACCACTTCCTATATGTGATTATTGCCAGAGGATAGGCCACAAGCATCAGGAGTGCCGTAGGGCAAATGGATTATGCCTGGCGTGTGGATCTGGTGATCACACAATAGAAGGTTGTCCCCATAAGAGAACTAGGATGATAAACCGAACCTTACGGGCACCTCCAGTAGCCATTGGATAGAGGAACCCAGGGCCGATGGTCGGAAGGGCCCCTCTCCCTCCACAACAACGGGTTTTTCGCCCAGCTCCAAGGGGAGGAAGAACAACAGCAGGTCGTAGAAGAGGACGGGCCTACAACTTGACAGTGGAAGAGGCCCAAACTTCTGGAGAGGTGGTAACAGGTAAGATTATGGTGCACTCTAAACCTGTCTTAGCCCTCTTTGATTCTGGCGCTTTTCATTGTTACATATCAGATAGTTTCACTACCTTGCACTCTATACCTGTTGAATATTTAGACCACCAATGGGAGATTAGTACCGGTAATGCGGTAGTCATCTCTAATAGAATTTGTGTAGATTGCCCGGTGGAACTATGTAACGGGACATTAGCAGTGGATATGCTCGTACTAGATACTAAAGGGTACGACGTAATCTTAGGCTTGACTTGGCTCAGCAAATACCATGCGGTTATTGATTGTCGAAATAAGAAAGTTATTTCAGAATACCACTTCAGCCTGAGTTCCAATTTGAAGGAGAACATAAAACCTGCCAAGGGAAAAACACAGATGACTGCTATTGAGATCCAGAAAAAGAGAGTACCAGTTTGGAATGAGTTTCCAAAAGTATTTAAGGAGATCTCAGGACTTCCACCCGATAGAGTAATTGAGTTCTCCATTGATATTATTTCGGGCACAGTCCCAATATCTAAAACCCCATACAGAATGGCACCCACTGAGTTAGAAGTTCTAAAGAGGCAGTTACAGGAATATTCTGACAAGGGATTGATTAGACCAAGTACTTCACCATGGGGAGCTCCGGTACTATTGGCCAACAAGAAAGATGGTGGTAAGCGGTTGTGTATAGACTACAGAGAATTAAACAAAGTTACATCAAGAATAAATATCTCTTATCAAGAATTGATGACCTTTTTGATCAACTTCATGGGGCCCAGGTGTTTTCAAAGTTGGATTTACAATCGGGTTATCACCAACTAAAAGTGAAGAAAGAAGATATTCCGAAGACAGCATTCCGAACTCGCTATGGTCATTACGAATTTCTAGTCATGCCCTTCGGAGTAACCAATGCCCCAGCTGTCTTTATAGATTTGATGAACCGAGTTTTCTCGCCATATTTAGACCAATTTGTTGTGGTGTTCATCGACGATATCTTGATATATTCTAAAAACGACAGAGAGCATGCAGAACACTTAAGAATAGTGCTACAG
The DNA here is from genome assembly GCA_038442645.1 of Agave tequilana. Classification (NCBI taxonomy): domain Eukaryota; kingdom Viridiplantae; phylum Streptophyta; class Magnoliopsida; order Asparagales; family Asparagaceae; genus Agave; species Agave tequilana. The sequence goes on from JAVJIF010033653.1 coordinate 124,597, forward strand.
ACTCTCTGGCAGGAACAACTTTATGCTAAGCAAAATAAGTGTGAGTTCTAGTTAGACCGTATAGCTTTCTTGGGTCATTTAGTTTCAGAAGAAGGAATTTCAGTCGACCCTAATAAGATCCAGGCAGTAAAAGATTGGCCAATCCCAGGGACAGTAACAGAAATTAAAAGCTTTATTGGATTAGCCGGGTATTACAGGAGATTTGTCCAAGACTTTTCCAAAATCGCAGCCCTATTAACAAAGCTCACCAGAAAAGGGGAAAGGTATTAATGGTCAGAGGAATATACTGCAGCATTTGAACAATTAAAGGAAAGACTAATTTCAGCTCCAATCTTGAAGACTCCCTCGGGAACAGGAGGGATGGTTATATATAGTGATGCATCCGGAAAAGGCCTAGGATGTGTATTAATGCAGCATGATCATGTCATACCTTATGCACCTAGGCAATTGAAACCACATGAGAGAAATTACCCAAACCATGACTTAGAACTGGCGGCGGTAATATTTACATTGAAGATCTGGAGACACTACCTTCTGGGGGACAAAGTATTGATCTATACTGATCACAAGAGTCTTAAGTATATCTTCACACAGAAAGAATTAAACATTAGGCAAAGGCGGTGGCTTGAATTGATGGCCGACTATGACATAGACTTACAGTACCATCCTGATAAGGACAATACAGTCCCAAATGCATTAAGCAGGAGACCAGAGAATAAAGTATTATTATAACTTACTCAACAGGAGGAATTGCTTCGGGAAATCATAAAGTTGGACTTGATGCTAATACAAGGAGCTGATGAGTCAGGTCAACTAATGACCTTCTAGATTCAACCGACCCTGATAAGTGAAATTAAGGAAGCCCAAAAGGGAGACCCCAGATTACAGAAATTCAGGGCGCAAATAGAAGCTGGATTAAGGACAGATATTTGTATTCATTTGGATGGTGCACTTTATTTTGGTAACAGAATTTGTGTACCACAAGGGGAGGTTCGGCAGAAAGTTTTGGCAGAGGCACACAGTTCGGCTTATTCCATACACCCAGGAGGAAATAAAATGTATCAAGACTTGAAGCAGAAGTTTTGGTGGAACGCCATGAAGAAGGAGATAGCCCAGTACGTGGCAAAGTGCTTGGTTTGTTAGCAAATAAAAGTAGAACATCAGAGAACAGCAGGACTTCTACAACCATTACCGATACCCGAATGGAAGTGGGAACATATCACCATGGATTTTGTTACAGCTCTACCCCGCAGTCCTAAGGGTAACAATGCTGTATGGGTAATCGTTGATCGCCTCACAAAAGCAGCTCACTTCCTACCTTTCAGAGTAGGTCAGTCAACAGAAGTTCTTGCAGATAAATATATGAAAGAAATCGTTCGTCTCCATAGAATTCCAGTTAGCATCGTGTCAGATAGAGACACGAGATTCCGATCACATTTCTGAGAAAGTCTCAAAGAAAATTTAGGAACTCGTCTGAAATTTAGTACCTCATATCATCCCCAGACAGATGGACAATCTGAACGAACTATCCAAATCCTTGAAGACATGTTACGAGCCTGCATGGTAGAATTTAAAGGGTCATGGGAAGACTATATTCATCTGGTTGAATTCTCTTATAATAACAGCTATCAGGCCAGTATCAAGATGGCTCCATTTGAAGTATTATATGACAGAAAATGCAGGTCGCCAATATGTTGGGATGAAGTCGGCGAAAGAAAACTTATGGGACCAGATATTCTATTTCAGACAACAGACAAAGTCAAAATTATCAGAGATCATCTCCGGGCAGCACAGAGCTGACAGAAGAGTGGGCAGACACTAATAGAAGACCGTTAGAATTCAGAACGGGTGATCATGTATTTTAAGGATATCACCAATCAAAGGGATAATCCGATTTGGTGCTCGCGGAAAACTTAGTCCGAGATACATCGGCCCATTTGAAATTTTGGATCGTGTGGGAGATGTGGCTTACCGATTGGCATTGCCACCATCTTTAGAAGGAGTCATAATGTATTCCATACATCACAGTTAAGAAAGTATGTTAAGGATGAGAGTCACATTCTAGATCACTCAGAATTAGAACTACAACCAGATTTATCCTACAAGGAGCAGCCGACGGCCATTCTGGATAGAAGTGTCAAAACATTGAAAAATCGGGCAATACCATTGGTACTGGTTTCTTGGAATAGGCATGCCCCAGGAGAAGCTACGTGGTAACGAGATGATATTATTCGTGAACGTTACCCCCAACTCTTTCCATCTTAGTTGGTAAAATTTCTTACCCCTATTCTTTCCCGCCTTCATATCCCCATTATCGAAATTTCGAGGACGAAATTTTTGATATGGTGGATGGATTGTAACACCCCATCCTCAGAATGCGTACACAGCTGTGTGTCCTGATTTTTTGAGCATATTTTCTTATTTTCTGCTATTTAAATTCTTACTTATATAGCAGTACTACATGATTTGACCTTTTTGGTATTCAGATTTGACCGACTTTCAGATTTTTAATTTACAAACGGAGTTGAAATTCTAGAAACAACTTTCACATTATTTCTTAAAATCATATTTTCTATCTAATGAATTTTTGGAGAATTTTTAGAATTTATCAAAAATCCGGCCTACCGTTGTACACACCGTCCACAGTGGATTCCAGGATTTTTATTTTAAAAATTAAATTGAATTTCTGAAAATCAATTTCACCAAAAATCTTAAAATAATATTTATTATTTTTGAAAATTTTTGAAAAACTTTTTGAGATACTTCATTTTTCGGGCTTTTCCTCAGTTTCCGGTGTTTTCCCAGATACCGGAATTCCATCCGGATATTTTACCTTTTCTCTCTCCTTACCTAAAATGAGACCCACCAAATCTGGGTTCTACAGTTAATGCGGAGACTCTCTTCATTCCACATTTAATGTTTTGTTCTTCAAAGAAAATCAACCCAGATCAAATCACCCATGCCCTTTTGTCTCTTCTTTAACGCGATCTTGCGTTTTCCTTTTTGGACGCAGCATTAATCCCCGCGTCCAGCTTTAGTTGCCAGACGCGGATTTCTTGAATGATACGCAGCCCCTTTTTATGAAGGAGACGCAACTCTCCTTTAAATGGAATATGGAATGGCAAACTTGTAAATATGTCAACTCCCTTATATATATATTCACCTCCCCATCTTCTCTCTCTTTCATTTTCTCTTCTTCTCCTTCATTTTACAGCCAACGGCAGCCAACCAAGATTCCATTCTTGGCCGGCCATCACCACCCACCATCTCCACCTTTCTCCACCACCATTTCCTCCACCATTCTCCCCTCCATCTACTCCACCATTCCAACAACAACAACAACCACAACACCATCTTCATCACCATCTTCTTCCTCCATTTCCAACCAAAACAACCCATTTTCTCCACTAACTTCACCACCATTCCACCACCACCTACACCACCTTAACCACCACAACCATACCATCTTTTTCTCCTCATCATACTCTTTCCAACGAGATCTAGCTTCGTTCTCCTAAACGCCATTTTCAAAACTTCATTTTTTTCATTTGAACTACACTTGCACCATCAACTATTTTCTCTTTTAGGGCTTTGGCCACCCAACTCCGGCCGCCGCCAGCGATCATCGGCCAAGCCACGGTCGGCCTACCTCCCCCTTCTCTTCTTTCTTTCTTTCCTTTGCTTTTCTTTCTTTCCTTCCTTCTTTCCTTTCTTTCCTTTCCTTTTCTTTTCTTTTCTAATTTTCCCTAAACCTGCGTCTCTCCCTCTCCCATCACTGCGTCTCTATTCCCCTCTTTTTCCTGCGTCTCTCTCATTTCCCTGTCTCTCTCTCTCCTATTTTAAAACGCGGAGCTCACCCCGCGTCCAAGCACCTCTTTAACGCGATCTTCGCGTTCATGTATTAACGCGACGTGGAGTACGTGCTCGCGTCTGCGTTCTTCCTGTGTTATAAAATGCGGGTCTCAGACCCCGCGTTTGTGACATCAACGCGGCGCAATCCCCGCGTCTGCGATCCCTGCGTCTTCATTCTCACTTTTTCTGATTCATCCTTCTCCTCCTCTTTTTATATATAATATTGGTTATTGAGTGCGTTGGTTATCTAGACTCCAGAGCTTGGGATTTCCTGGTGTTTTCCTGAAGTTTTAGGCGAGTGTTCTCGCTTTCCTTCGGATTTTCCTGCTTCGTCATGTTGACTAATATTATATTATTTTCCTAGCACACTTGCATGTATCATGCTACTACTCGATACTTGCCCCGTTATAACATATTGATACTTGGCTTAAGATTATCATATTTACGGGATCCTGTATTCTATTTGGTGACTTGAAATTATAATACTAATGTACCCTTGAACTCCTGATCTTGTAATGCACTTGCTTTCCCGTAAATTGATAATTACATAATAAATCATAAAAAGAAACCACTTGAATCGGGTCGGGGAAACTTACGGCTATCAATATATGTTCGTGTTTACAGTGGCACTAGGTATGTTGTGCAACTAAAATTTCCGGTCTGACCTGTGGGCCTCCAGGCGACCGAGGGGAGTGCTGGCTCCCTCATTCCTGGTACCATCTTGATAAGGGCATTCTATAAGACCCTCATGTACGCCTTGCGGCTAGTTCCGAGCACCAGTAACGGAACGTCCTGGACTGTGGTCCCGGGCATGCACGGGACCCACTGTAAACATTATTCATTGATACCCCCATTGGTTTCCAATACAGCCTCGATTTACTCATATGTGGATGTATGTGTGCTGGGACGCTATCACACATACCTAGAAATATGGGTAGAACGAGTAATAAGTATAAATATTGAAAATGGTAGCAATAGATTTATTCAGGCCTTATCACTTTCATTTTATGTCTCCTTTTCTTGCTTACTGTATATGTACTCTCGACACAGTTCTTGGTGCTTAATATTGTTATGATCATATCAACACACATATACCTATCTCTGCACGACACTTGACATTCACCTGTCTATTTATTAGGGAGTTTCTGACTCCCTTGGACTTGCATGTTCAGGTTCTGAAGCTTGGATTGAAGCGGAGCCCTCCACTGAAGATCAAGCTTATCTCTCGGAGCAGGCTGACTTGTCCTATCTCCTTCTGTTCCTGAACCTTCCTGCTAGCTCGGGGATCTTCTTCTAAGCCTATGAGCACCTTTTGCTGTACAAATTATAAATTTCACTTTTGTATCTAGCTGTGATATAATGTACATGTACCAGTATATCACGCTCTGTGATAACTTTGTAATCCTTATGTTGGAATATATATAGACATATGCCACGCACTTCCATACTCTGATTCTTATTTGTACTAATGCTTAGCGTATATACGTGAGGGTATTTCTGACCTGCGTATATACGTCGCAGTAGCGTCCCCGTACCCGCCGGATCGGGGCGTTACACCTTAGTAGCTTACTAATCTCTCCACTAAGTAAAACCTAGATCTATGAAGATAAATTGATTGAACTCTATGCATATTAAAATCCCTAAGGTAAGTGAATAATTCTTGAAGATTACTCATGAATTCAGTTAAACTAGATTTAGGGTATACTATTTAATAATTATTCTTGGTTTATACTTAGATGCAATGATGGTTTAACGTTAAGTAAAGACTGCTTTTGTTAAACTATACTTTGGGACTTTGATAAACCAATGCTTAGTTTTATCTAGTGTACTGTAAACAGGGTTTAATCTCTTTCTTACTTTTCTTTCTTGGATTTGAAGCAACAATCTAGGGTTAATCTTTATAGGTTCAGCTTGATATTTACTCTTGAGACACTAGTGTTTGGTCGTGGTAGATGATTAGTTGGCTATGCTTGTTTTTTCTATTTAAAATATTTGCTTACAATCAATATCTCTTTTTCCAAGCTAACTGTTAGAGAAATCATTCCGAAAAGCTTTCATCGCACCCTTCCATATGGATCCAACCGTCTACCTCTTGCTACGCGGTTACATTGAGAAGCAACTAAGAATTTTCTAACTCTAACTCTTAATTTTATTTTCAATACATTTTCTTTTCTAAACCAAAATTTTGGCACCATTGCTGGGGAGGGAACGTTACGATATTCTCTAAAACTAATTATTTATTTTTCTGTTTTTGTTTGCAAGACCTGCTAACAAGAAAATTTATTGTAGTGCGGGAAAATTGGCAAGTCTGTGCCTCTACCCTAGAAGGCAGAGCCAGAGACAATACTGAAAAGCCGCTCTGCGGCTAGTGCAACGGTTCCACGACATTAGTAACTTATTTGTGCTTCCAATTTTTCAGGGCTGCTGCAAACTGCAAGTACTATTTTTTGCAGTTAATAAATTTTCTCTGTGATCACCCTGCATATTGCTAATTAATCAACAGTAACCTATTAGTTGACTAATTAAAAAAATTATAGACTCTTGCATCATAGGCACGTGTCTATTTAAATTTCCTTAATTTTTGTTGAAGAGTGCTGGCGGTAAGGTACGTTCGCATTGCATATAGATTAGGAAGCACCCTTGGCTGATTTACTGCTTTTGAGTAAATTCTTATCTATTTCTTTACACGTGCGCTAAATCACTTTAAGGGAAAAACTCATAAATAAGATAAGGTGAGGATGTCGTTACCCTTCCTTGGCCTACAAATCATCTCCGTTGCACTCACAACACTAACCCTAAAATAAAACATTGACTAGACGTTGGCCTTAGATTAACTCGTACTCATTAAGAGATTGACTGAAGGAGAAAGTTGTTCGAAATTAACTCTTGATAAATCGGTGTCTAAGGCAGGGGTTAAGGGGCGAAACCCTGAAGATTGGTGGTTTGGTATAATTAGGCCTATCTTTGACGGATACCTCCCATCGATCTTGCCACCTACCTGGCCGATTAACTTGTGGTTAAGGTCGGCAATATACCTCCTAAAGACAGTCTAAAGTTAGGAGTCGTCTAGGTCCTAACTTACCCTAGATTAGGATTTTTGATTTTTGATTTTTAATTTTTGATTTTTTTTTTGTTGATTGATTAGGTGAACTTGCTTGTTTAGCTGCGCATGTCAGCTTGGTCGAGAGACCCAATCACGTCTAAATTAATTTTTAATTTTTTCTACTTTCTCTTTGTTTATTGTTTTTTGACATTTCATGCGTGATATGGATTATTACAATAATTTTTTCAATTTTAATGATAATCCACATTATACCCCGGCCTCTTTGGACCCAGATATTACTAACCCGTCATATAATAATGTTAACCAACCAAGCACACCTGATTGGTCTTATCAAAATCAAAACATGCCCCAGTCTCCATATTATGAACAAGACCGGAACAATCATCACGACTTTTCACCGAGTGAATGGAGATTCAATACCCCCGAGCCACATTGTCAACCACCTTTCCAACAACCAACTCCATATATCTTTTTTTTCAAACCTATAAAAGAACAATCTAATTGGGAAAAGAAGATAAAAATCTTAAAAGATTTTGAGCGACGAATTCATAAAGTGGAAGACTCACGATCCATTCAAAGGTCTCAAATCTAAATCCATACATGATTCAAAACCTAAATGATTACATCTATTATCTTAATAGGTTGAAAGTACAACTGAATCACTTGAAAACAATGAAAATGTTAGGATTGAGAAAACTCTATCTCATACCTTTAGACCATTTTTTATTAACCGAGCCCTATTGACGAAACCGACGAATCATGGTGTCTTGAAGACCTTGATCAAAATTTAATTTCATCGCACCAACGTGAACTTGATCAATCCCAACTTATGGACAAATTGGCAAGTTGTAACTTTAATGAGATTGTAAATTGTGAATGCGAACCCGATCCTCAACTTTGTGATTTAATTTCAAACTTTAAATCCTTGTTGACTCCGATGTATTTACCTAATTTGGACCAAATTCGCAAGCAAACATTAATTCCAGTACCCATTTATTATGAAAATGGATCACCTATTTTGGATAGTCACATTCATTTAATGGATAATAAATATGAACTTAAGTTCTTTGATTTGGAGCCCACTCTTAAACCAAACCCAACTCTCGAACCTAAATTAGATTTTCCTAAGCAGGTATTGGTTCCCAACCCTATCATTTTTAAGCCCAAATCAATCACTTCATCAAGTCAAATTCTATTGTTGGACCAAGGTATAGGAAATGATGACCCTGAGATGGTATTCGAAGATTGGCCATACAACCAAGATAGTTTCAATGTTAGGGTCGTGCATGATCCTATTCATTTGAGGGATAATAATAATGTACATAGGAAAGAGGTCATAAAAGGTAGGTTCCTTGATGATCCACAAAATTTATATTGCGTAGCAATGCTTGGCCCAATCCGGCCACCACCGGAACCACCACCTTGGGGTAGCATTTTGCCTTCCCTTTTTGTCTTTTTCATGCATTCATGCATTTCATTCATACATTAAGAACAATGCATGAGATAGGTGTGGGGGAGGGTTAACACACTAACATAAGCTAAATTTTTTTTAAATTTTCTTTTTTAAAAAAACTTTTTGAAAAAAGGAAATAATATTTTGATTATTTTTTTGTAAGTAATTAAGATAATTTTAAGTAATAGGAAAATCATAATTAGGATTTTTGACTACTTGGTCAAAATAAAAGTATTTGTTTTATTTTTAGGTTTTGGAGGAAAAATTGAAAAAGAAATTTAGTCTTGATATCTTTACCTTGATGAAATATGCATGCTTTATACACTTACACATTTGGATTCAAAACAAAAACTCTTGTGAAAAGTATATATAAAACAAACCTAATTATTAATTAGCTAGGTACTTTGGTCTAAAAAAGCCTTGGTATTTACGCGAAAGGTAATTAGGTAAGTATGAAGAAAATTAAATATATATATATATATATATATATATATATATATAATATATGTATTAACATATCTAATGATCAACTAGTTAGGTCTTAGGGCCTCAAGAGGCCTTGATACCTACATGAAAAAATATTAGATGAGTTATACATATTATAAAAAAAGAAGTGCTTAAAGGGCAACGAAGTGGTGATACTTCGAACTTCTTACCAGAAAAAAAGAAAAGTGATAAATATATATGACATGAGAGTTGTAGTTGAAGAATCCCAAGTAAGTAAAAAGTAAAATTTACAAAGATGCATATGACTTAGGGTAAAGATAATAAACTCGATGAGAAATTCAGTTTGAATCCTAACCTAAATTGATAAATAAATATTTGAATAAATACTAGGTATAAGAATGATCAACTTGGTAATCCTAAAAACTTATAAATTGCCTAATTTTTACAAAGATATTTCAAATAGTTTCTCGTTTTCAAAATGAAATTTCAAAATACTAACATTTTATTTTTCTTTCTTTATAAATTTTGTGGGTGTAATCCACTGAAAACCCTCATAAGACAACACTCGTCCTCTAGGGGTAACCTAAAAGTTTAACAGCTTGTTACACATACTAAGTGCAATTGTGGTACCTACGAAAGTGATATTAGGATAGTTAGATTAGTTTTTTTTATTTTTACTCGAGGATGAGCAAAAAGATAGTTGTGGGGTGTGATTGGTCATCAAAAATGCATATTTTCATTTACATTTCCATGCTTAATTTTTATAAAACATTATTATTTAATTTATTTATTGTTTAATAATGTGCAGGCCTCCAAAGATTCAAGAAAGCCGAAGAGAAAGCTCAAAAGAAGTCAAAACCCTACAAGAAATATGAGAATAAAGAGTAATTAGGAAAGATAAAAGAAGCATGTTTTCTATCTTATTTAAATTTAAATTTATCTAAAGGAGGAGAAGGATAGAACAAGATGAATCCTAATCCTAATTAAAGACAGGGGTGGACTTCTATTTTAACCTAGTTACTTGCACTACAAGATAAAGATAAAGAGGAGAAAATTTGAATTTGATTCAGATTTGGAGATAGCTTGGTCTCCAAGTTATTTAAAGAGATCGTCGCATTATAAAATTTAGAGCCTAAAATCACAATCTGAGGATATATTTTCAGATTGACGGATCAAAGGAGGCCACGTGAAAAAGCGCATAGCCATTGGCCACGCTTTTGCCGCGGAAGCACGGCCAAAGCCGCATTTTCATGGCTATACAGAGACAGTTGGCGACGCGTTTTCGTGGTAGAGTTGTACTGAGATTCTACATCTCAAATCTCCTATAAATACTCCTGCAGAGAAACAGAGGAGGGGCAGATCCCAGAAGCTCAAGTCTAGGGTTTCCTTTAGATTCTTGATTGGTAGTGAAAAGTGCATTTTTATCATCATGTTTACCATCACATTTTCATATTTATTCATTTAATTCTGCACATTTATTAATAATTTGTAATTTATTGTGTGCAGGCCTCGAATTGTTATTTTAGCAATAAATAAAGCCTAAAGAGCCCAAAAGCCCAGATCCAAGCCCATGTTTGAAGCCCAGGTGAAAAAGCGCAAATACAAAGAGTCAAAATGCAAATACAAGGGCTAAAAGTTGCAAATATCAGAAATTAGGGAAGGATAGACTTCTATCCAACCCTAAACACCTGCAGGATGAGAATAAAAGGGCAAGATAAGAAGAAAATTCGTGGGAGGAAGATTTGAAGAAATCTGGATTAAGGGTAACTTGATTACCAAGTTACCTAGAAAATCCAGATTTAAAAGGCCAGGATTACAATTCTAGAAGCAGGCGCCCACATGGACGGACCAGGAGAGGCCACGCGCCAAAGCGCGTGGCCAGAAGCCACAAAAGTGCCGCGGAACCGCCGCAAATCCGCGGCACTTTGATAAGATCCTGATCCCAAATTCGTGGGCAGATTCGTCCGGGACTCTGTAGCCTTCTGCATCTATAAATATCTCCTAAAGTGCAACGTAAAGAGCGTCCAGCGTCCAGCAAAGGGCCAAAGTTAGGGTTTTTAGGTTTCCACCTTTGTATATTTTTTATTTTCTTTTTGTAAACCGAGAGGAGAGGATGTTCTCATGGAGGAAGGAGATCTACTTGTACTGAGGGTGACAATCGGTGTAAGTTTTGCTTTTCCACCATTGTTAAATAATCAACTCGAGGTTCGTTTTGTTCTTTTTATTTTTATTCTTGTGTTATTGTTTCTCTAGTTTTGTTTAATCTCTGTTCTTCTATTTTATTTTATGTGATTGTTTCTTTCTCCGATGACTTGCAAACCGTGAGATCTGATTGCTTCGAGAATACCTAACCGAAGAAGGAACCTTGACGGCCCATGGCGATGAACAGGTCTTCATAGCTTGTTTTTAATTTCGTAGAGTAGATTAAGAAGGCGGACGATCCCATAAGCCGTGCTTGTACGCCTTCTAAGAAAAGGTAAATCATCGCAACGGTTCAAACGGTAAGCAGACTGAAGAGGTAATCTTTCTTTCTTTTCTTCCTTTAGTTTAGATCCACATCTTCCTAAATTCTTCTTTTCCACTTCACTGTAAATACCACCCATTGTAAATACCATCGTGACTAACAAAATAACTAAAAAAGATAAATTTTTAAGAGAAACTTGCTTAACGCTTCCATCGCAGTCCCTCCTTGAGGATCACGACCCGCATAGCCTTGCTACCGCGGATTAGAACTGAGACCTCGCACGATTTTTTCTTAAATCTAATATTCAGTATTTTGTGTGCAGGAAAAATCAGTCAACAAATTGGCGCCGTTGCCGGGGAGGGACGGTAAGTTATTCTCTAATAAAAAAAAAATATTTTTTATTAACTTATTCTTTATTCTTTTCTGTTGCAGGTTACAGGTGAAGAAACAGGATTTTTGCAACTGCAGTAACATATAAGTGGACCTGGGCCTCTGCTCCAGAAAGCAGAGCCCAGGATCCCTCCAAATTGCCGCAGAAACGCGGCCAAAGTCGCGGATCTGCGGCAAGGAGGAGTTCACTCCTGACAATTTTTCTGCAGGGTCTTCAGCTCTGCAAAATACAGCTTCTGCAATACTTATCTTCCTGTATTATTCACCATATACCTGCTAATTTAATCAACAGTAAAAATTGGTTGTAATTAAAAATTGTTTAGACAATTGCATTCTAGGCACGTGTCTTTCAATTCTTTTACTTTTACTGTTGAAGAGTGCTGGAGGCAAGGTACGTACGCATTGCATGTAGAATAGGATTCATCTCTTGGTTGATTTTCTGCTTTGAGTGATTCTTATCTATTTATCTTGTACACTTGCACTAATTTATCTTAAGGGCATAACCCATTAACAAGATAAGGTGGGGATTTCATCACCCTTCCTTAGCCCAAAAATCATATCCCGAGCACTCACTAACCCAAGCCTAACTTAAAAATTAGTAGACGTTGGCCCTAGGGACATCTCGGACTCAATAGGAGATTATCCTAAGGGGGAACGGTGTTGGAAGTTGACTCCTGCCAAATCAGTGTCTAGGAAGGGGATTGAGGGCCGAAAGCCCGAAGTGTGGTGGTTATTTAATTAAGGAACGTCTTTGACGGAAAACCTCCCACCACTCTTGCCCCGACCTGGCTGATTAACTTGTGGTCAAAGTCTACACCCTACCTCCCGTGGACAGTCTAACCAGTTAGGAGTCGTCTAGGTCTAGGTCTACCCTAACTTAGGTTAGAATTTTTCTTTTTTGTTTGTTTATTTGTTTGTTGTGTTTGTGTTGGTGTGATATGGCATATAAGAATAATTCTAATTTTAATCCATATTACACCCCTAACTATTATTCAGATATTACCAACCCGGCATACCCTAACTTTGACCAATCTAGTGTGCCGGAATGGTCTTATCCGAATGACTATAACCCGCACCCCCCATCTTACAACTATAATTTACATAATAATTTCAACTCTTCACAGAGTTCATGGGGTTTCGAGTCCCCCGAGTCTAATTCTCAACCAAATTGTCCTCCATATCCATCTAGTCCACATTCTTTCAATGATTCATACTTAGATCCACCAATTCAGAATAGACTACCATCTATTGGGGAAATGATAAGTATGCATAAGTCCAAGCAACAATCACCATCAATCTTAGATAGGATGATGCGTGAGTCCACCGACTCACAATTTCATCATGATGACACTTCATCTTTTCAAGACCAATCAGAACAAGATGATCCTATCGACTATAAAGAGATGCTAGCTGCCATGACTGAGGCTCAATTAGCCCGTGATCATGACATAGATTTGATGGTTCAAGCTTTACATGCTCACAGTTCGGCCATTTCTGCTTTCATTGACCACTCACTTAGAGCCGACGAACCAAGTTGCTTTGGACAACAAGATTCTAATTCAGTACCATCATGTGAACTTGCCGAAACTCCAATTCTTGATAACTTGGCAAGTTTTTCCTTTCCTGAATTAGAACTTGAGCATGAATATGATCATGATCTTCCACTCAATGATTCAATTTTACTTCCGGATTCAATAATGACTCCAGTGTCTCCACCTGATTTCACTTTTCCCGAGTCAACATTGGATCCTATTCCAATTCATTATGAGATTGAATCACCCATTTTAGATGATCATATTGAACTTGACCAATTGTGCAATTTTGAAAATCCTATGGATAAATTGGCAAGTTCTTTTTATCACATTGAACCCTATGAGATATGTGACCTAGATTCTCACAATCTCTTTACTTCTGAAACTGATTGTACAATTCTGACGGAAGATGTTGACCTTAGTTTTGAAGAATTGTATGGCGATGAGCTAGAATTCCTTAATATTGGAAGTAAAGAGATATCACACATATTAGGTCACATTCCATTGTGGGAAGAAGATTGTGGACTTGAGTTCCAATTTCTTGACTTGGACCCAATTCTTGAACCTAGCCCGACTCTTGAGCCCTTACTTGATTTGAGCTTCTTCCCTGAGTCGGTATTCGTTCCCGCACCTATATTGTCCAAGTCAATAATTCCATCTTTTCATTCTCCATTTTGGGACAAGGAGGTTGAGACAATTAACTCTGAAATTTATTATGAAATTTGGAAATTTGATGGGGTGGAAATTCTAAAACATGATTGTACATATATTTTAGTGGGTTATGTAAGGAAAATTTCTGGTGGGTTCCACCAAATTATTTGTTATCTTGATTGGGCCGCATTTCGTGGACCAATTAGACCACCTCCGGAACCACCCCCTAAGGTAATTTTCCGCCTTCCCTTGTTCTTTTTCATGCATATATGCATTCATTTCATACATTGAGGACAATGCATGAGATAAGTGTGGGGGTGGGCTCTACTAACATACTAACATAGGTAGACACTAACAAAATTTGCTAAAAAAAAAATCTGAAAAATTTTTTAAAAAAAAAAATGTTATAAAAAGGAAGTATTTTGACTTATTTTTTGAAAGAAATTTAAGTTAGTTTTAAGGATTAGGAAAATCATGATTAGGATTTCTAAAAACTTGGTCAAAATAAATAAATTGTTTAAATTTTAGGTATAGGAGAGAAATTGAATAAATAATTAGTCTTGATTTTTACCTTAATGAAATGTGCATACCAAATGCATATCTAGGATTCTAAAACAAAAACCTTGTGCCTCATATAAAAAAAAAAAAGAAAGAAAAAAAAAGAAAATCACCAATTAAGCTGATACATGTGCCTCAAGAAGCATAAGTATTCATGCCTAAAGGTGAGTAAATAAATAAAGTCCTTAGTTTTGGGGCCTAGTTCACTCGAATTTGAGTCCGCGGGGTGTTTTCTCACCTGGTGCCCTAAAGCCAACTGGTTTGGGAGTCATCGACTTTAAGTTCGTTACATGGGTGGATTAGAAAGCCTAAGAAGACTAAGAAAAATAATATATGTATTAACATATCTAATAATCAATTAGTTAGGTATGAGGGCCTCAAGAAGCCTTGATACTTATACGAAAGAAAATTAGATGAGTTATACATGCCAAAAAAAAAAAAATAATAAATATATTAACACATCTAATAGTCAATTAGTTAGGTATGAGGGCCTCAAGAAGCCTTGATACTTACACGAAAGAAAATTAGATGATGTTATAAAAATAATAAAGAGGCATGAGAGTCCAAGTTAAGGAATTCCTAGATTCACAAGGGTGCGTATGACTTTTGGTAACGAAAAAGACTATATTAGAAATTCAATTTTAATCCTTACCTAAAATGAATAACAATTGATTTTATAAAGACTAGGTTTGAAGAATGAATAAAAATGAGGATCCTAAAACTTATAGACTACTTAGTCTCTTCAATAATAATTCAAATATTTTCCTTTTTATGGATTTTGTGGGTGCAATCCGCTGAAAACCCTCACGAGACAACACTCGTCCTCTAGGGTAACCTAGGGGTTTAACGGCTTGTTGCACGTGCTAAGTGCAATCGTGATTCCTACGAAAGTGAGTTAGGTTAGATTAACTTTTCATTTCTTTTTCTTTGTTTTTACTCGAGGACGAGCAAAAAGATAAGTGTGGGGGTGTGATTGGTAGTGAAAAGTTCATTTTTATCATCATATTTACCATCACATTTTCATATTTATTCATTTAATTCTGCACATTTATTAATAATTTGTAATTTATTGTGTGCAGGCCTCGAATTGTTATTTTAGCAATAAATAAAGCCTAAAGAGCCCAAAAGCCCAGATCCAAGCCCATGTTTGAAGCCCAGGTGAAAAAGCGCAAATACAAAGAGTCAAAATGCAAATACAAGGGCTAAAAGTTGCAAATATCAGAAATTAGGGAAGGATAGACTTCTATCCAACCCTAAACACCTGCAGGATGAGAATAAAGGGCAAGATAAGAAGAAAATTCGTGGGAGGAAGATTTGAAGAAATCTGGATTAAGGGTAACTTGATTACCAAGTTACCTCGAAAATCCAGATTTAAAAGGCCAGGATTACAATTCTAGAAGCAGGCGCCCACATGGACGGACCAGGAGAGGCCACGCGCCAAAGCGCGTGGCCAGAAGCCACAAAAGTGCCGCGGAACCGCCGCAAATCCGCGGCACTTTGATAAGATCCTGATCCCAAATTTCGTGGGCAGATTCGTCCGGGACTCTGTAGCCTTCTGCATCTATAAATATCTCCTAAAGTGCAATGTAAAGAGCGTCCAGCGTCCAGCAAAGGGCCAAAGTTAGGGTTTTTAGGTTTCCACCTTTGTATATTTTTATTTTCTTTTTGTAAACCGAGAGGAGAGGATGTTCTCATGGAGGAAGGAGATCTACTTGTACTGAGGGTGACAATCGGTGTAAGTTTTGCTTTTCCACCATTGTTAAATAAATCAACTCGAGGTTCGTTTTGTTCTTTTTATTTTTATTCTTGTGTTATTGTTTCTCTAGTTTTGTTTAATCTCTGTTCTTCTATTTTTATTTTATGTGATTGTTTCTTTCTCCGATGACTTGCAAACCGTGAGATCTGATTGCTTCGAGAATACCTAACCGAAGAAGGAACCTTGACGGCCCATGGCGATGAACAGGTCTTCATAGCTTGTTTTTAATTTCGTAGAGTAGATTAAGAAGGCGGACGATCCCATAAGCCGTGCTTGTACGCCTTCTAAGAAAAGGTAAATCATCGCAACGGTTCAAACGGTAAGCAGACTGAAGAGGTAATCTTTCTTTCTTTTCTTCCTTTAGTTTAGATCCACATCTTCCTAAATTCTTCTTTTCCACTTCACTGTAAATACCACCCATTGTAAATACCATCGTGACTAACAAAATAACTAAAAAAGATAAATTTTTAAGAGAAACTTGCTTAACGCTTCCATCGCAGTCCCTCCTTGAGGATCACGACCCGCATAGCCTTGCTACCGCGGATTAGAACTGAGACCTCGCACGATCTTTTCTTAAATCTAATATTCAGTATTTTGTGTGCAGGAAAAATCAGTCAACAATTCTCTTTCTTTCTGAATTACTTGTATTTTTTTATTTTTTTTACTTTGAAGAAGAGTTGAAGAAAGGAGAAGGTTTTGTACTGAGTTGGTGACAGATTCAATAAAAGGTCATTATTATTTTTCAATCTCTTTACTATTTTAATTTGTGTCACTTTTATTCTAGTTTCATCTCTTTTATGCAATCTTTAAATATCATGCTAAATTTCACCATAATTATGTGTAACTAATTCCTTAGTAGTTTGCTAATCTCTCCACCAACTAAAACTTAGATCTATGAAGATAAATTTATTGAACTCTATGTATATTAAAAACCGTAGGGTAAATAAATAATTCTTGAAGATTAGTCATGAATTGAGTTAAATTAGATTTAGGGTATACTATTTAATAATTATTCTTGGTTTATATATAAGTGCATTATGGTTTAATGTTAATTGCTTTTCTTAAACTATACTTTGGGACTTTGATAAACCAATGCTTAGTTTTATCTAGTGTACTGTAAACAGGGTTTAATCTCTTTTTTACTTTTCATTCTTGGATTTGAAGCAACAATCTAGGATTAATATTTATAGGTTCAACATGATATTTATTCTTGATAGACTAATGTTTGGTTGTGGTAGATGATTAGTTGGCTATACTTATTCTTTCTATTTAAAATATTTGCTTACAATCAATATCTCGTTTTTCTAAGCTAACTGTTAGAGAAATCGTTCCGAAAAGCTTCCATCGCATCCTTCCCTGTGGATCGACCTGTCTAGCCCTTACTCCGCGGTTACATTGAGAAGAGACTAAGAACTTTCTATCTCTAACTCTTGACTTTTTTTTCATTACATTTTCTTTTCTCAATCATTAATGATCTAGTGGATTACAAGAATTTTGATTATAACTCATTAATTGTTAAACCTTCCCCTAAGACATTTTCTAGGATCCCTTCATCTAGTTCACTCTCAGATACTCAACATATTCCAACAGAGAGAGTAGATAAAATTTTAGAGGCTGAGACTATATCACCACTAAATTTGGTGGCACTCACAGGTACTTGATCCGTTGAAAGAAAAAAGGCACCAACTGTTGATTCAAAGCTAAATCGAGGTAATTTGCAGCAGATTCATCCAGTACAGTAGGGGAGCATCATTCAATTTGACTCAATGGAGTCGAATCTTCTCCCACACCGAGAGAATGATGCGGACATCATGAGCTAAGGAAGGTAGAGGAATTCCAGTTCAGATTGATTCAAGTAATTGAAGAATTTTATGAAAAGTCACCTAGAGGGGGGTGAATAGGTGACAATGCTAATCTATGAACTAAATGCGGAATTTAAAAACTTAATGCAAATTACACTCAAGTGCTATCAACAAGTGATGCACACAACCAAGCCAAGCAAATATGAATGAGCAATGTAAATAAATCCAAGGCACAAAGTAAAGAGAGAGTAGAGAGAGAGCCAATGGATTAAGCGCAAACACAAAGATATGTTATCGAGGTTCGAGCACCCAGCTCTACATCCCCGCCTTCGACACACGAAGGATTTCCACTAGCTCGTCCACCTAGGACCCTTTACAAGGAGTACCCAACTCCTCTCTTTACAACCTCCTCCCTGAGGCACAAATCCAAGCCAACCAACACAACCTCCTCCTTGAGGCAAACTCCAACAATCACAACCTCCTCCTTGAGGTAAATTTTCAAACCAATACAACAAACTCCCAATCACCAACCAATACAAGGATCACCTCTCAATTAGAGGGATACAACCCAAAGCACAAAGCTAAGAAAAGATTGGGTTACAACTTGGTGGTCACAATAACAACCACAAACAACTTCTTCTTCCACACAAATAACCTATAGATATAGATAGTAGATTTTTGCTCAAGTGTGGAGAAAACCAAAGGAATGGAAATCAGAAATCACAAAGAAAATCCTTGGGAAAAATCAAGAAATCAAGATAGAATAGTTCAATCAAAATTCTTTCCCAAAAACCCTTTCTTTGATTTTCCAAACTCTAATGAAAACACCAAATGGATTGTTCAATTCAAGCTCATAAACTTCTTTTGATTGCTTTGAAAACACCAGAGAATCAGCAAAAATTCGCACAAAAAAATCTTAGAGAAAAACCCTTGCAAATGGGGTATTTATAGGCAAGTATCAGAAAATAGCCGTTGGCAGAAATTTAGCCAGAATTGCCCTGCCGGTCGACCGGCCGGTCGACCGTGTAAGGTCAAATTTTGAACCGTTTGCACTACCGGTCGACCGCCCCGGTCGACCGAACAATCCAGAGAGCAGACTATTCTGCTCCGGTCGACCGTCCCGGTCGACCGCTGTCTGTGCCAGAAACGTGCACAGGTTTGTGCACGTCGGTCGACCGGCCCGGTCGACCGACTTCTGACCTAGTCGACTAATCAGGGTCCTAGTCGACTTGGTTGAAGCCTGGAACAGAAAACATACTTAAAACACATTGTAAAAACATTTTTATCTTTGCTAAAACTTCCATAGAAACTTGTTTTATCATTTTATTTTGAAACACAAACTAGTGATAAAAATTCCAAGACATATATCAATCATATCAATTCATTTGGTGTCTTGCCAATTTTATCAAAAACCAAAACTAGTATTTTTCAAAACTTGGATTTTCCAAATAAACTTTGTTCAAAACTTATCCAAATGCAAAAACATGATATTTAAACATTTTGAAACAAGATGCATATGGATAGAAATCCAATATACATGAAACATATACATATCATAGTTTTTGTCATTAATTCCAAAGTATGTTTTGACGAAAATACCAAAACATAATACACATGAAATAGGTAAGTCAAAACTAAGTTTGTCTAGGAAATTAAGCATGCATGTATATAGAACAAATCTAATATACAATAAACCATGTAAACTTGTTTTGATATAATGTCTATTCATGAAAATCAAGATCGGTTAAACCATAAATCCAAAACCAATATTCAAAACATGAAACGTGTGTGTGTTGTGAACTTGAGCATTATCATACTATTCTAATCTTTACAATTAGGATCTAAACCCATACTAAAACTATGGATACCTAAGTTTTCTTGTAGAGCACCGTCTCCAAGTTAGAGCGCAATCTCCAAGTCGGCTCGATCCAAAAACTCTTGATTCACCGAGCAAGTGCAATGTATGATCTTTGATGCGCGGGCTCTTGAATCAACATGTGCAAGCTTCCAATTCATCTTGTTGAAGCTAAACATCAACTAATATCTTGATTAATAATCTGAAACTAAACTCACAAGATAATTAGTACACATAACTACATGAGTTAATCATCATCAAAACTAGAGTGGAAGGCCTTTGGGCCAACAATCTCCCCCTTTTTGATGATGACAAAACTCATGGAGTTATATATGCATGGATTAAAGTAAAGCTTCAAAGAAGCTCCCCCTTAACTCATGCATAGGAATAAACAAACAATAAGATGCATATAAACAAGGTTCTTGACATAAAATGAATATGCATATGAAACATGCTATTGATTCCAATTAAAACAAAACAACTAAATTACCAAAACATGCTCTTGATACCAATGGATACTAATAAAAACAAAACTCATAATGCTCTTGATACCAATACCAATGGAGATGAAATGAACATAAAACTGAAAACTCATGCATATCAACTCCAATAAATCTTCTCCCCTTTTTGTCAATCATCAACAAAGGGGTAAAAACAAAATAGATATGAATTCTTCTCCCCCTAAATATATGAAACAAAGAATAAACAAACTACTTCAAGGGGTGAAACCAAAAATGATACCAATTAAAAAAATGTGTCAAAGAGGTGCATTATGATATCAATAGAAAGTGATCATAAAAACATTTAAGAAATGCCTACCAATTACCAATTGAAAGTAAGAAGGGCATTGAAAACAAATATGATACCAATTGAAATTAAAGCATATTGAAAATAAAACACATGATACCAATTGAAAAACACATTGATACCAATTTGAGTGAACAAATGCATCTTGATACCAATTGAAGATATATGTCTTTATAAGCATATGATACCAATTAAAAATCAATAATCATTCTTAAATCATTTTTTTTTCTCATAAAGTTAGGGAGTGGGAAACAAAACCAATGGTAAACTAAATACCAATTGAAAAATTGAAATGTGAGTTTTCTCCCGCTTTATGAAATACCAACTAAATATATGCTTAAGCTAGAAATAAGATACCAATTGAAAACTAAGTCAATTGAAATAATGTTAAAGCTCAAGCTTAGCATAAGCAAGATAATGATAATGCTTGTATAAAGAAACCAATTGAAAATTGAATCAATTGAAAATGATGGTCATTAAAAAATCAAGCTTATCATAAACAAAATTTGTGATATCTTGAAGCACAAATAAATCATCTATATATGTATGTAAGAAATAGATACCAATTTAAAATTTGATACAGAGATACCAATTGTAAATTGATACTATATGAAGTGTATGCATACATATATATAAAACAAAACATATATGAGTATACAAAAGGATGTCAAGATTTGATACCAATTGAAAGAATTCAATGATACCAATTGAAACAACAATAAGATCAAGTGTATATCTCATATTCACTACCACCCAATCATGTGCAAGTTTAAAATGATTTTCATTATAAAGCATACATGAACATGATCTCCCATCCAACCACCCTTTATGGTAGGGGTTTTCAAAAATAGATTTGAAATTATAGTATGTTTGAAAATCTCTACCAAAATGAAGAATAACACAACTAGTTATATGAATCAACTAGTGTGAGATCCTTCAAATAAAAATATTTTTCATGAAGACGCATGTAAACCACATGGCACTAAAACACTCAAAAATCTATATAGCACAATTTGTACTCATGAAAACTAAGTCATGAGAAAACATTAAATAGGGTGAGTGTACAAGTGTTGTGAGAAACATATCAACATAAAAATGGACAATCAAGCTCATATGAAATTCATCTTAAGATGTGAAATCACTTATTGAAATCATCTTAAAAACATGATATTCATCATAAATGTGAAATCACCTAAAAACATGAAAATCATCAAAACATGATTTAAACTTCAAGGCATATGTATGTCATGTACAAACTAAAGTATACATACATATCCTAAACACAATGAGTCCACAAAAGTATGTGCATGAAGGCACGTGGCTCAAGGATGTACATGTATACTCAATAGTTTGGACAAGTTAGACATATACATGAAGTTAAAACAAAATATGTAAAATGATGAATACAAGTCAAATGCAAGAATCATCAAAACTAGACTATACTAGTACATCAAGTGAATACAAATGAGCGTTTAAGCACAAACATATATAAAGGTCTATATGTAGCTCACTAGTTGTACAAGTATAAATCCTAGTCTTAATGAAAACTATCATTCAAGCAAGTAGTCAAAACATGAAGCATAAAACGGGTCAACAATCAACATGATCATGATAATCAAAAACATGAATTAAAAAAAAATCATAGTCAACCATATGATTAGCATGACAAAGACATGTGCATTAGAACTATGATCAACATGATAGCTAAACATAAAGAGAACACAAAATATGGGTCCATACTAAACATGGGTGATCTCATAAGCTAAACATGCATGTCAAGGGTCTAACAAACATGGCATATATCATACTAAAACATGAGTCATCAAAACAAATCATCATATAATCATAAACATCCAAATGGTCATAATGCAAATGTATGTGCATTAGATCTAGGGCATACATGTTAGTTCTAAACAAGGTGAGAACACTAAATATAGATCCATATGAAAACATGGGTGCTCAAGTAACTAAACATGTATAACACTAATCTAACCAACATAGCATAAGCATAATGAACAATGAAACAAAACATGCTATGAATAGATGAACATGTAAAAGCATGCAAATAAAAATGAGAGTTAGAGAATGATACCAAAACCGATGAAGGTGCATCTCTAGTTCTCCAAACCACGGTGGTCCTCCCACCAAATCCCCTTGAGAGTGAAGCATCCAAATGGTTCTCTTTTAAGCTTAGAATGCATCCACCTCAAGGCACCAATGCCCTCAAGTGATGCGAGAGCTCCCACCTACATCAAAAGTCAAAGAGGTGGTTTTTGGTACCCATTTTCTAGTGGGTCCACGAGGGTTAGTTTCTTTTCTCACCCAAACATAATTAGTTGCTAAATTTTCATTATAAATACGATCATAACAAAATCTAGCAAGGTGGCCTTTTCGACCACAATGTGTACATGTGTACACGTGAGCATACATATGATGGTGGTGATCATGAAAAGCATGTGTATGCCTAGATGGGTGTGCATGTAAGGTTGGAACTTATTTCTTGCGAACCAAGGTTTCCAATCGTGTGTGATTCATGGCACAATGGCTCAAAGTGGAGCCCAAACTATCAACACTTTTCTTCAAAACAAGTATATCATTTTCAATGTTAGAAGATAGAGTGGAGCATGCAATAGGTGTGCTAGAACATGAAGCAACATTAGCATGGCAAACATCAATCTCTTTTTGCAAAGATTTATTTTTAATCAAAACCAAATCCAATTCTCTAGTAATTGAATCAATATCATTTTTCAAAGTAAGATTTTCTTTAAAAGTAAAATCCAATTTTGAAGATAAAATCTCATTGTGCTTTACTACATCATCACAATCATTTTTATTTTTCAAAAATTCATTTTCCTTTAAAGCAAGTTCAAGTTGAGATTTAAGTGAGTCACATTCACTTGCAATCTCTTCCTTCTCTTGCAAAACCAATTCAAAATTAGAGCATAAATCCTTTAATTCATTTTTCAACACAAGATTATCCTCTTTCAACAAATCATGTTTTTCCAACAAATTTCAAGCTTTTGAGCAAGTTCCATATTTAAAGTTTGAACTTCAAAACAACCATGGCAATAGGAACTAGAGCTATCATCAATATGAGAATCCGATTGTACCTCAAGGGAGTTCTTCCCTTGGACCATGAGGCATTGCTCTTCGGACTTTTCTCTTTTAGATCTCCTCATCTTGTTAATTATCCTTGGAAGCTCGGGAGACGTCAAAATGCTCCAAACTGCAAAAGCCGAATCATAGTGATCAAAACGGGTAAAAGAAATTCATTTAGAGATGCTCTAAGTGCTCTAAGTGCTAATGCATTGACCTTCTTATGCTTGCTACTATTAGGGAGGGATTCTATAGTGATGGCTTGATAAACTAAATGACCTAAAGTTTTTAAATGCCTAGTCATGTCCACCTTCCAAGCATCAAGTCTAAAATGGTCAAACATAGGAGGGCTAGCCATGAGTGCAAACTAGTATGAGTGCAAATGATAATTGCAAATGAAGATTAGCAAACCAAGATCACTCCTAGGTGGTTAAACCTAAATATCAGGAGCACTAGCTCTGATACCAATTGAAAAGTCACCTAGAGGGGGGTGAATAGGTGACAATGCTAATCTATGAACTAAATGCGGAATTTAAAACTTAATGCAAATTACACTCAAGTGCTATCAACAAGTGATGCACACAACCAAGCCAAGCAAATATGAATGAGCAATGTAAATAAATGCAAGGCACAAAGTAAAGAGAGAGTAGAGAGAGAGCCAATGGATCAAGCGCAAACACAAAGATATGTTATCGAGGTTCGAGCACCCAGCTCTACATCCCCGCCTTCGACACACGAAGGATTTCCACTAGCTCGTCCACCTAGGACCCTTTACAAGGAGTACCCAACTCCTCTCTTTACAACCTCCTCCCTGAGGCACAAATCCAAGCCAACCAACACAACCTCCTCCTTGAGGCAAACTCCAACAATCACAACCTCCTCCTTGAGGTAAATTTTCAAACCAATACAACAAACTCCCAATCACCAACCAATACAAGGATCACCTCTCAACTAGAGGGATACAACCCAAAGCACAAAGCTAAGAAAAGATTGGGTGACAACTTGGTGGTCACAATAACAACCACAAACAACTTCTTCTTCCACACAAATAACCTATAGATATAGATAGTAGATTTTTGCTCAAGTGTGGAGAAAACCAAAGGAATGAAAATCAGAAATCACAAAGAAAATCCTTGGAAAAAATCAAGAAATCAAGATAGAATAGTTCAATCAAAATTCTTTCCCAAAAACCCTTTCTTTGATTTTCCAAACCCTAATGAAAACACCAAATGGATTGTTCAATTCAAGCTCATAAACTTCTTTTGATTGCTTTGAAAACACCAGAGAATCAGCAAAAATTCGCACAAAAAAATCTTAGAGAAAAACCCTTGCAAATGGGGGTATTTATAGGCAATTATCAGAAAATAGCCGTTGGCAGAAATTTAGCCAGAATTGCCCTGCCGGTCGACCGGCCGGTCGACCGTGCAACGGTCAAATTTTGAACCGTTTGCACTACCGGTCGACCACCCCGGTCGACCGAACAATCCAGAGAGCAGACTATTCTGCTCCGGTCAACCGTCCTGGTCGACCGCTGTCTGTGCCAGAAACGTTCACAGGTTTGTGCACGTCGGTCGACCGGCCCGGTCGACCGACTTCTGACCTAGTCGACTAATCAGGGTCCTAGTCGACTTGGTTGAAGCCTGGAACAGAAAACATACTTAAAACACATTGTAAAAACATTTTTATCTTTGCTAAAACTTCCATAGAAACTTGTTTTATCATTTTATTTTGAAACACAAACTAGTGATAAAAATTCCAAGACATATATCAATCATATCAATTCATTTTGGTGTCTTGCCAATTTTATCAAAAACCAAAATTAGTATTTTTCAAAACTTGGATTTTCCAAATAAACTTTGTTCAAAACTTATCCAAATGCAAAAACATGATATTTAAACATTTTGAAACAAGATGCATATGGATAGAAATCCAATATACATGAAACATATACATATCATAGTTTTTGTCATTAATTCCAAAATATGTTTTGACGAAAATACCAAAACATAATACACATGAAATAGGTAAGTCAAAACTAAGTTTGTCTAGGAAATTAAGCATGCATGTATATAGAACAAATCTAATATACAATAAACCATGTAAACTTGTTTTGATATAATGTCTATTCATGAAAATCAAGATCGGTTAAACCATAAATCCAAAACCAATATTCAAAACATGAAACGTGTGTGTGTTGTGAACTTGAGCATTATCATACTATTCTAATCTTTACAATTAGGATCTAAACCCATACTAAAACTATGGATACCTAAGTTTTCTTGTAGAGCGCCGTCTCCAAGTTAGAGCGCAATCTCTAAGTCGGCTCGATCCAAAAACTCTTGATTCACCGAGCAAGTGCAATGTATGATCTTTGATGCGCGGGCTCTTGAATCAACATGTGCAAGCTTCCAATTCATCTTGTTGAAGCTAAACATCAACTAATATCTTGATTAATAATCTGAAACTAAACTCACAAGATAATTAGTACACATAACTACATGAGTTAATCATCATCAAAACTAGAGTGGAAGGCCTTTTGTAAGATCACCTAGAGGGGGGGTGAATAGGTGATGGCTAATCTAATGGTCACTTATGAACAAATAATGCGGAATTAAAACTAAGTTAACCAAATAAAACTTCTTTTAATTAAACACTTATGTATAACACAAGAGTGTTGCCGAATTCCCCTTGCGAGGCTCTGGACAAACTCCTCTAGATTCCCCTTGAATGGGTTGAGGTGCCGCGTTGGCTCTCTTGGTTGAATACAAGTGTTAGTAACAATCCCACGCAAGTATATATCAAATATGCACAAGGGTATATCAAGCATGTAAAGTAAATACAATGTAAGTAATGCAAGATATAATAGAGACAAAAAGAGTAAGAGAGCAAGAGTGAGCAATCGCAAACACAAAGGGTTTGTTTCGAGGTTCGAGCACACTTGCTCTACATCCCCGCCTTCGACACACGAAGGATTTCCACTATGCACGATCCAACCGGATCTCTCCTTGGTGCCGCAACACCTACAAGCCCTCGGACTCCCAAAGTCCCTTACACACCACAAGCCCACCGGCTCGTCGAGGCCGCACCTCGTACAACAAGTCCGCACCCGAACTCAAAACACCAACGAGCACACTTGCCCGTTTCCTCAAATACAAAGAAAGATCTTGGTGATCTAAACACTTGATCACCTAACAAAACTCACTACAACACTCCTATAGGATAGATATAACTATGGATGCTCAAGTGTAGTGTGAGAAATCAAGGAAAGAACTTTGATGGAAAACTCAAGAAATCACAATAAACACTCTCTTGATAAAATCCCTTTTGATAGGAAATATTGGCACTCTATTTTGTGGTGAAAACTCTGCTAAAAGAATGGAAATAACTGGACAAAAGTTCTCCTAAAATCTTGGCTTCAAACAATGACAAAAACCCCTTTTATAGAGGCCTGAAAAATCTGACCGTTGGGCTCTGTCAGAGCTTCCGGTCGACCGGTCCGGTCGACCGGCAACGGTCAAAATCCGACCGTTGCAGCCTCCGGTCGACCGACCGGTCGACCGAACAACTGGAGAAGAGAGTAAACTCTCTGTCGGTCGACCGGCCCGGTCGACCGATATTTCCTGAGAGCAAAGCTCTCTGAAGCGGTCGACCGGCACGGTCGACCGTTCTCCAGTGCACACAGGCGTGCACGTCTGTGCACGTCCGGTCGACCGACCCGGTCGACCGGCCACTGTCAGTTCTGAAAAATCAAAACTGCCAGAACCTGAAAATTTTGGGATTAAAGATTGGTCTTTTAACTTAATAAAAATCCCATAAATTCACAGTAAATCTAAAAAATAGTTTTAATCACAATAAAAACTGTTTTTCTAAAAATATGTTTTTCTAAAACTTGTTTTTCCATAACTTCACAAAATACAAAAAAAACAAGATATTTGAGTTCATTTTAAAGCATAGTGTGTATGGATATGATCCACTACACAATCAATATGAAATATCTATGTTTTTGACATTAAAGCTCTAATCATGATTTTGGTTTAAAGATATGAACTATGAAATTACCAAAATCCAAGATAAATATTTTGTCACAAAGAAAAATCTTTTTCTAAATAAAATTCTTTTCTAAACATAAAATTCTTTTATGAAAGCAATTCTATCAAGAGTTCTATCAAGAGTGTGTGTGTGATATAGACTTGAGCAATCCACCAACTATCTATCCTTTACATTTTTTCTAAAACAAAAACAAAATCTTATACCTAGACACAAGTCTTCATCTTCTTGAAGTCTTCACTTGAAGGCTTCTCATCTTCTTGACTTGGTCCAAGCTTGATCCAAAGCTCCTTGGATCACCCCGTGCTAGCTCCAAATCTTGACATTTAATCCTTTGTTGAGCTTTGCACCTACTAAGATCTTGATAAAGAATCTGTCACTAATTAAACAAGATCATTAGCAAATATAACTACATGAGTTGATCATCATCAAAACTAGAGTGATAGGCCTTTGGGCCAACAATCTCCCCCTTTTTGATGATGACAAAACTCATGAAGTTATATATGCATGGATTAAAGTAAAGCTTCAAAGAAGCTCCCCCTTAACTCATGCATATCAAATAAGCAATAGATAAGGCAATGAGGCACGTGAATATGTATGCAAGTATGGAGATAAAACATGCAACAAGCATAAATCAAAATCTTTTTCTCCTATTTGCAATACAAATATATATATGCATAAATACAAATCTTATACAACCTTAAGTAAGGAAGACAAATACTTCTCCCCCTTAAGTAAGGAAATCATGCATATATCACAAATACATCACAAATACTTCTCCCCTTTTTGTCAATCATCAACAAAGGGTTCAAAGTAAAAGCAAATCAAAACAAATTTTTCTCCCCCTTTTTGTCAAAAACAAAAGAATCAAGAAGGGGTAAATACAAATCAACCAATAAAGATTTATATGCGATATACATTCATGAAGAGGAAGACGTTAAGTTAGCTTCCCTACAATGTGCATTGCATGAAAGAGGCATGTGAAGCCCTAATTCACACAACACAACTATGTAATGCATAGAAGGAGATGTGAAGCTCCCCCTACACACGTATATCATATAAAGAAGAGATGTTAAGCTCCTCAATTTATAATATACTCAACATGAATCTATATGTAAGAGTGATGTTAAGCTCTCCTTGCATATAGGAAATACAAAACAAAACATTTTAATTTTTTTTTTTTATCAAAACAAAATTTTGAACTTTTCCCAATAAAACAAATTTTGAACCAATCATAATTTGTAATTTTGATACCAATAGAAAATAGCACTTGAAGATGTGTGATATCAAGTTATCATTGCAAAATCTTTTAATGTTTCAAACATATTGATATCAATTGTAATCATATAACAAATTTGAAGTTGAAGCATATTGATACCAAATGAAAGATCTAAAATAAAATCTTTTTATTTTTCATAAGCTTATGCATAGTTAATATAAGGTGTTAACTGAACTTAGCATAAACTTTTTGTTCTTTTAAGAATGTAAATCAATTGTAAAGCAAGCACATGAAAATCATATATATGTATGTGAATAGATAAGACCAATTTGAAAATTAGGGCATACATATATAGGAACCAAAATGTGAGTAATATACCAATTGTAAAATTAATATTGTAAGTCATGTATATACTCATAACCAAAAATTGGTAGGTTCTAAAAATAGTTATGTCTAAGCACTACCAAATTTGAAGAATAAATAACTAGTTATAAATAATTTTTGAAAAACTAGTTAAAGATCCTTCACAAGCATGAAATCATATGTTATTCATGAATTATACTAAATACATACAAGTTTAACCACTCATAGTCCATAAAGCTCAAAAATTATCTTTTATCATAAAAGATGAGTGTTCAAAGGTTATGTAAATGGTATTTTCATGAAAATAGTCATTCAAGCTCAAAAAGATCATAAATCACATTTTGTTTTACACATGTTTTAATCTTTAATACAAATCAAAAACATGAAAAATCATCAATTTTTTTATTATTTATTTAAAATACTAATCTTCATGGTATATGTATGATTTATCCAATTCTAACAATATGCATACATATCCCAAATATGAAAAGAGTCCAATATATATTGCATGAAGGCAAATGACTCAAGGGGTATACATGTATATTTATTAGATTTGAATTAAACACACATATACATGAAGTAAGATCAAAGATAGGCATAACAAGTATAAATGACCGAATCATCAAAACTAGCCTATACACATGCATATAGTGGATACAAATGAGCATGAAGTTCAAATATGTATGAGTCAATTGTAGTTCACTATTCATATATGTATAAATGCAAGTTTTGACACATTCTACATTTAAGCATGTAAATGCCACATGAAGCACCCAAAAAAATGTGAACATGCTACATGAAATTATGAAAATAAAAGCATGTACATAAATAAAATAGGAGTTTAGAAATTGTTACCAACTCCAAAACTCCAAGCATGGTGGTCTTTCCCACCAAAATCTCCTTGATAGCAATGCATCCAAAAGTTTGTCCATCATGTCCATTGCATCCGCTATCAAGGCACCAATCCTCTCACGTTTTGTGAGAGCCCTCACCTACATCAAAATCAAAGGGTGGGGGTTTTGGTACCCATACTTTCTTGGGTCCTTTGGGGTTAACTTTATTGTAAGGATCCCAAAATCTTTTATACTTAGCAAAATATAAATGAGGTTTCTTATCAAAACAAAATTTTGCTAAATGGCCTTTGCGGCCACAATGTGTACATACGTACACCTTAGTATGCTTATGTGTAGGAGTGTGATCATGTTGTGCAACATAAGCATGATGATGAGAGTGATGTGCATGAACATGAGGAGTTTGTTTCTTTGAAAACATTGACTCCAACTTAGTATGATTAAATGCACAAGAGTTCAAAGTTGAACTCAAATTATCCATTTTATTTTTCAAAACATTTATCTCATTTGTGGTGGCATGTAAAGCATGATGAGATATATGATCATTTTTCTTTTTTTTTTGTGAAACAAAATCTTTTTCTTTTTCAACAAATTTTCTTTTCAAAGATTTATTTTCTTGAAAAACTTCTTCTCTTTGTTTTTCCACCAAAATGATTTTATCCTTCAAAATAGTGTTCCCTTCACATAAATCATTCAATTTAGCAGTCAAGGAAACATTCTCATTTTTCAAATCTTTATTTTCCTTTTCTAAGCATGCAAGTTTATTTCTAAAAGAATCATTTTCTACATGCATGCAATCAAATTTCTTTTTCCAACTTTCATTATCTTTTTCTAAGCATGCAATGTTATTTCTATATGAGTCATGTTCCTTATGCATGCAAGCAATTTCCTTTTTCAAATTTTATTATTCTTTTTAATCATGTCATATTTCTCAAGCAATAATTGGCAAAATGTATTAAGCTCATCATATGACATATCCTCATCATCGGATTCGGAATTTACCTCAAGGGGGTTATCCCCTTGGACCATATAGCATACGTTGGAGATGTCGCTTCCAACGTCCGAATCGCTCCCCGCATAGTATAGGTCCTTTTCGCCAAGGGAGGTGATGATGTTCCAAGCTACAAAAGCCGATTCAACATTAGAAACCCTAGATAAATAATCATCATTTAGGGTTGACTTGATAGCATGAAGGTCTTTTGCATTAGCCTCAATGTTCTTACCATCTAAAGAATAAGCATTATTTGTAGTGGCAAGATAGACATGAAATCCTAAGGCTTTGAGGTACAATGACATCTTAACCTTCCAAATTTGGATGTTAAGGATGTCAAAGGTGGGTGGAGACATGAAGTCCATGGTGTGTGTACAAAATATTGTGATTAGCCTAAAGAAGGATCTTTAACTCTAGGTTGTTAGACCCAATATCAAGAGCACTTGGCTCTGATACCAATTGTAAGATCACCTAGAGGGGGGGTGAATAGGTGATGGCTAATCTAATGGTCACTTATGAACAAATAATGCGGAATTAAAACTAAGTTGACCAAATAAAACTTCTTTAATTAAACACTTATGTATAACACAAGAGTGTTGCCGAATTCCCCTTGCGAGGCTCTGGACAAACTCCTCTAGATTCCCCTTGAATGGGTTGAGGTGCCGCGTTGGCTCTCTTGGTTGAATACAAGTGTTAGCAACAATCCCACGCAAGTATATATCAAATATGCACAAGGGTATATCAAGCATGTAAAGTAAATACAATGTAAGTAATGCAAGATATAATAGAGACAAAAAGAGTAAGAGAGCAAGAGTGAGCAATCGCAAACACAAAGGGTTTGTTTCGAGGTTCGAGCACACTTGCTCTACATCCCCGCCTTCGACACACGAAGGATTTCCACTATGCACGATCCAACCGGATCTCTCCTTGGTGCCGCAACACCTACAAGCCCTCGGACTCCCAAAGTCCCTTACACACCACAAGCCCACCGCTCGTCGAGGCCGCACCTCGTACAACAAGTCCGCACCCGAACTCAAAACACCAACGAGCACACTTGCCCGTTTTCTCAAATACAAAGAAAGATCTTGGTGATCTAAACACTTGATCACCTAACAAAACTCTCACTACAACACTCCTATAGGATAGATATAACTATGGATGCTCAAGTGTAGTGTGAGAAATCAAGGAAAGAACTTTGATGGAAAACTCAAGAAATCACAATAAACACTCTCTTGATAAAATCCCTTTTGATAGGAAATATTGGCACTCTATTTTGTGGTGAAAACTCTGCTAAAAGAATGGAAATAACTGGACAAAAGTTCTCCTAAAATCTTGGCTTCAAACAATGACAAAAACCCCTTTTATAGAGGCCAGAAAAATCTGACCGTTGGGCTCTGTCAGAGCTTCCGGTCGACCGGTCCGGTCGACCGGCAACGGTCAAAATCCGACCGTTGCAGCCTCCGGTCGACCGACCCGGTCAACCGAGCAACTGGAGAAGAGAGTAAACTCTCTGTCGGTCGACCGGCCCGGTCGACCGATATTTCCTGAGAGCAAAGCTCTCTGAAGCGGTCGACCGGCACGGTCGACCGTTCTCCAGTGCACACAGGCGTGCACGTCTGTGCACGTCCGGTCGACCGACCCGGTCGACCGGCCACTGTCAGTTCTGAAAAATCAGAACTGCCAGAACCTAAAAATTTTGGGATTAAAGATTGGTCTTTTAACTTAATAAAAATCCCATAAATTCACAGTAAATCTAAAAAATAGTTTTAATCACAATAAAAACTGTTTTTCTAAAAATATGTTTTTCTAAAACTTGTTTTTCCATAACTTCACAAAATACAAAAAAAACAAGATATTTGAGTTCATTTTAAAGCATAGTGTGTATGGATATGATCCACTACACAATCAATATGAAATATCTATGTTTTTGACTTTAAAGCTCTAATCATGATTTTGGTTTAAAGATATGAACTATGAAATTACCAAAATCCAAGATAAATATTTTGTCACAAAGAAAAATGTTTTTCTAAATAAAAATTCTTTTCTAAACATAAAATTCTTTTATGAAAGCAATTCTATCAAGAGTTCTATCAAGAGTGTGTGTGTGATATAGACTTGAGCAATCCACCAACTATCTATCCTTTACATTTTTTCTAAAACAAAAACAAAATCTTATACCTAGACACAAGTCTTCATCTTCTTGAAGTCTTCACTTGAAGGCTTCTCATCTTCTTGACTTGGTCCAAGCTTGATCCAAAGCTCCTTGGATCACCCCGTGCTAGCTCCAAATCTTGACATTTAATCCTTTGTTGAGCTTTGCACCTACTAAGATCTCAATAAAGAATCTGTCACTAATTAAACAAGATCATTAGCAAATATAACTACATGAGTTGATCATCATCAAAACTAGAGTGATAGGCCTTTGGGCCAACACCTTTTATGTGTTTTCTTTTATGTATTTTGTCTTCTAGCTGTGTTTTGGCTTTTTAGGGGTTGGATATTTTATTTAGTACCAAATCAGTTGTAGTTTGGAACTACAAATTTGTAAGTCTATTAGTAGACTCTTCTTTTAAATTTTTAATTAATGAAGAAATTTGATAAAAGTTGTTATCTTGTGAGATTTTTCTCTGTCTGTTTAGTATTAAATCCTAATTATCCCTCAAAACCCTAGTTAATTGTTTTCACTCTCTCCTCCCTTACTCTTTCTCCAACTCAGCTGCCCACTTCTTCTCTCTGATTCTTACAAACATCCTCAACCACGACTACCGACCCCGACTTCGCCATCTCCTCCTTGCACCTCGTGCTCGCCCTCACTCGAGCCATCTTCCCGATGACCTGCAACCCAAGTTGTCCCCCTTTGTAGCCGAGCCTTGGCTAGGCTGACCACGACCAGGCCCCTGCCCCCTTGGCCTCGTCTTCTTCCCTCCGCTGCCATGTCGCCGTCCAACGATGACAACCCTTTGATCTCGCGCGTTCGACAGCCTAGCCCTGCACTGTTCGATAGCCCTCTCTTCGACAATCTGTTTGTTCGACAACCAGGCCCCACCACAAGTCCATTGCCAACATCTTTCTCTCTCTCTCTACCTCCGCCGACAGACCTCAGACCGCCACCTTGCCGGCTATCTCGTGAGCTTCCTTCGCCGCCTCTTGATCTACATCTGCAAGCAAGCAAGAGGAAGAAGATATAAAGGTTCAGATGTGGGTTCTTGTGCGCCCGACCTAATTAATTAAAAGATTGGGTTTAAGTTGAAACCCGTAGAAAGATCCGACCTGCTCTGAACAGTAACAAGTTCAAACAGAACATACCCTTTTAGAGCCAACTACACTTTTGAGCCGTAACTTACACATTTGGAGTCAGTTTCAGGCGATCTTCAACTGTTATAATCAGTAGGATAACTTCTTCGTTCGATCATCCTCTACCGGTCGCTGAGATCTCTGTGATTCTTAATAGGTAATTTTCTTTAACACATTCTATTTATTTGTAAGTTGATATCTGCCTCAATTATTTTATCGATTTAATCTACTGAACAACTAGTGAGATCATGAGATTCTATTTATCCTGTGTTAATTGATTATGTATATTGATTGTACAAGTTTATACCCTCGTAACTGAGTAATTACATCATTTTATTTTAAATTTAGAATGGTACGTTTGCAACGGCATATTTTATTAAATTTATCTTTTTGCATATTAGTTTTTACTATTTTCATACCCAAGATTATTTTGTTGATGAAAGCAGCGAAGTTTTATTTTATCACTAATTTCTGATTCACACGCGTGCACGTTTCACATCACCTGTACGCAAACAAATTGATCTTCTTACACTTGGGAAGATATCCTTGTTGAAGGTTAGGTTATGTAAAGCACATAGTAAACCTCAGGAATATAAACTAAAATTTTCCCACAATTTATTGTGTAACCGACAATATCTTCACTTGCTTCCTTTGAAAAGCTCTATCCTGCGAACATTTCTATGTTTAGAATAAACCATCTAAATATCCTTTTCAGCCACGAAAAAGAGTCTACAGTTTATAGGGATGTAACTGTGCAATGACAATCCTGAACAAATAGTTCATTTGCTTTTATAATTGTTTGGAATGCCATACAGATATTTATGTTATATGAACCAACTTCTTTTCCTTGTAGAAAGCCTTGTCATCTTCATATTTTCTTGACTTCGTATGTAGTGAAATCTCAAAAGATGTTCCTTTTAATCTAATAGCATGTAACTATTAGACACAGCTATTAGAAATTACATATTAGATAGTTTGAAACCTATAATGCTCGGTGTCACAACTTTCCCTAATGTATGTATTCTGTACTGTCTATTTATCCAAAATATTAGGAATTTTACAAAGCAGATAATATTAAACATATTTATGTTCTCTAATGTCTATAATCTACCTGAACATCTGTGGTTTTTTCTTTTTCCACAGGTGTTGTAGCTGTAATTGACCCTAGTCATGATCATCTGGAGAACGCTACCCATACTCGTTGCATTCTACTTCATTTCCGTCTTCATATTAGAAGGGGTCCATGTGAGCGTAGTTCTCACGAAGATCCTTGAAGGAGGATGGCTTCCTTTCACCATTTATGTCATCCTCACCTCCATATTGTTCGGCTGGTACTATGAGAGGTGTTGCACCCTTCGGAGGAATACCAAATGACATGCCAATTGGCAAGATCAGCGTTTTAATGCCGAGTCAATCACGAACCAATTGGTACAAACACAAAATACAAAAAAGAAAGCGAGAACAACTAATTTAACAAGATTCGGCAACTTGTTTACGTCCTCGGGATAGAAGGGAGAATATCTTATTGAACCAACAGAGTTACAAGAGTTACAAAGCGATCTGAAGATCTAACTAGAGAGACTGCGCGCTAGACCGTAGGAATTTCACAAACAAACAAGCCCTGAAACTCACAAAACAATTCATCTCTCAAGATTATAAAGTAGGGTACAATGCCCCTCTATATATAGACAGAGAACCTGTGAAGAAAAGAAAACCAAATACTCTAAAATCAAACCAAAAATGAAGTCAGAAACCAACTTCGATACGCCCAGAATACACTAGCCATCATAACCTCAAGAGGCCTGTCGACAAAGTGAGATGCTTTAACTCTTTGTTGGATCTCCTATAGAAAGACTGAGCACCACATTCTACCACTGCAACTGCCTGTCGACAATTACAAGTCAATTGTCGATAGTTTGACAAACAATCTGCTCCTTGTTGGTGCTTCCTTGTATCTGTTATCGACTGCCTTCATGCCGTCATCGACAGTTGCTCCTTTTCTTTTGTACACTTTGCACCACGTGCACATCGAACTCCAAATGTCTCTGCTCTATCCTATTGAGTTTATAAATTCTATCAAGCTTTTATTCTCTGATCTTCTCCCCATAATTCTCCATCTCGGTGAAGATTTCTCAAATTTGAGGTGAACACCCATGAATCGCCAACTTTAGATCAGCAACTGTCTATGCCATGAAGGCTACCTACGTACCCCCTGCCCAAAGGATCAAACCACACGTAGTTTATCCAAAATGAGTTCCAGGGAGCTCAAACAATCAAAACTGATTTTACAGCAGCGAACCCAACCAGCTGAGTCAAATGAACCTCATCATCTCGATCGCCATAAAGGACAACAGTCTTCAACTTGAGCATGTTATCTCACCAACTTGAGATTCACGCTTCTTCACTTACTTTTATGGATTCATCTTGGTTCCTATAGCTACAAACAATTCAATATCTTCTTCAATGCCTTTAACCTGTTCAGCATCCAATACGGCTACACGATCTCCACCCGGTGTCATCTGGTGAGATCCTAACTGACACTGAACCAATTGGAGATGGTGGAGTATTATCAACCTCTATCCGCTGTGAAATGTCTTTAGTCTTCATTTTCTCCACCTACTGGGAGTTGGTAGAATTCAACAATGAAGTTTAATTAAATGTGACATGCCTTCTCAACACGATCTTTTTGTTTTTGGAGTCCCATAACTTGTAGCCTTTCAAGTTTCTATTGACTCCCAAAAAAACAAACTTTTTTCTCGTGGACTCAACTTGTCATCTTTAACATTGAAATAGGTCAGCATCTAAATACCCGCAGCAAATCATAGTCTTAAGTAGCTCCACCTAACAAAATATCGAATGGAGTTTTACGTCCTATCACAAACGACAATAATCTATTCATGACATAGCTAGCATGTACCAATGCTTCAACCCAAAATGACTTGTTTAATTGTGCATTAGATAACAAACATCGAACCTTCTCCAGCAAGAAACAGATTGTCTCTTCAGCCACGCCATATTTTTCAACTGTGAAGTGAATATCAATACCATTGTTCTAGTCAAATAGCAGGTCCTTGCACTCTCCAACATGGTCAAATTGTAGCACCTTGATCTTATTGCAAGTCTGTTTCTCCATTAACTTTTTCACTTCACCAACAAATCTATAACTTCAAACCTTTCTCTTATAGGGTATACCCAATAACTTCTAGATAAATCATCAACAAATGAGACAAAGTATCGATGGTCTTCAAGTGATGCAGTCTTGGTAGGACCCCAAGTATCAACGTAAACACAATCAAGAATACTTTTGAGCGGTGAGTAACAGTGTCAAAAATCACCTTTGTTTTCTTGTCTAGAACATAACGCTCACCCAATTCCAGGTTGCAGGTCAACGCACCTTTCAATACTTCTTACTTCGCCATAGCTTGCAAAGAAACCAAACCAATATGTCTAAGCCTCATCTGCCATAACCTGGTAGAATAGCCTTCTAAATATTCTGAAGCTGTCAAATTTTCAATAACTACACTACCCTTCAAATAGGACAAGTTGTTGCATCGAATACCTACAGAATTACCAATGAGCCACTGGACATCTTGAGAACGCCTTCTCCAAGAGTCACTCTCAGGCCCTGCATCTCTAATGCTCCAACTGAGATGGGGTTCTTTTTTAACTGAAGAATGTATCTCACAACCTTCAACTCTCTTATCATCTCCTCAAGCAACTTGATGCAAACTGTAGCTATCCCTTCAATTTGACATATATGTCCATCTCTGAGTGCTACCGAATCTTTATCTAGTTTTTCAAAATTAACATACCACTCCTTTTTGCGACAAACACGATGGTAGCACCTGTATTCAAAATCCACTCAGATTCTTCTAAACAGCAAATAGTAGAGGTAATAGAAAGTGAAAATACAGATGATCCAGAATCAGTACCATCATCCGCATGTGTGAAGTTTGCCTCTAATTTCTGTCCCTTCTCCTTCTTGAGCCATAGACATCAATATTCCAATGCCCTTCTTCCTTGCAGAAAACATACTGGTTCTTTCCTAATTTGTGACTACCAGCTATAGACATACCAACATCTCTCTTGTCCTTCTGATGATTGAACTAATTCTTGCAATCAACACCTCTGCTATTGTGCTACTTGAAGAAGACTATTTATCCTTCCTCCTCACCTCATGATTTACAAGAGTAGCCTGCACATCATTGTATCTAAGTGAAGCTTTCCCATTGATCAAAGTTAGGATGAAGGTCTCATACTCTTCATCCGAAAGAGAGCTCAAAAGAAGCAACACCTTGTCTTTGATCACCTCATCCACATTAGTTAGGTCTGCAAGAAGCTTTGTGCAGTTATTTATTTGATCACCAATGTGAAAAACACCTAGAGGGGGATGAATAGGTGTAAGTGCTAATTTAGGAACTAAATGCTCTAAATGCGGGAGCTAATGCAAATTTTGCAACACACTTAATACAACACACAAGTGTAGCCGAATTCCCGTGAAGGGCTCTGGACTAATTCCTCTTGATTCCCCTAGATATGGGTTGAGGTGCTATATGAAGCTCTTGTGGTTAAGTACAAGTGAGGCACACACAAGCAATCCAAGCATGTAAGGATAAGCAATATGAATAGATGCAAGGACAACACAAGCATATGAATGATATGGCAATATGAATAATGCAATGCACAAAGTAAAGAGAGAGAGTTAAAGAGACAAGTGGATCAAACGCAAACACAAGGATATGTTCCGAGGTTCGAGCCCCTAGCTCTACGTCCCCGCCTTCACCGAGAAGGATTTCTAATCCACTATAGGAGTACCGAACTCCTCTCTCAACCTTACAATGCCACCGAGGCAATACAAGCACAATCCACCTCTACCGAAGAGGGATAAGGCCCGTAGCCAACAAATCAACTCCACCTCACACTTGAGAGACCAAACACAAATCTCAACCTCTACCGAAGAGGGAGCAAACCAATACCCTCCGATCAACCTCTACCAAAGAGGGATACACAAATACAAGGAGGGTTTACAACTTAGAGGTTTCCACAACCTCAAACAATCTCTCTTTTTCTTTTTTCACAAAACAAGATCCTAATAGATTAGGATAGAAGATAAGATCAAGTGTGAAAAACACAAGTGTTTTGATCAAAGAAAATCTCTTGGGAAAATACCAAATTGATATAGAAATGAAGAACAAGAAACCAATTCTCAAAAACTTATTTTCTTTGAAAATAACAAAACACTTAAAAACAAACAAGATGAATCTTTTTGCTCTTTAAACTCTTTTGAAAACTTCTTTTTAAAACCAGAGAGTCAGAAAAAAATTAGCTCAGAAAATCTTAGCCAAAATCCCAAAGAAATTGGGTTTATATAGGCCAAACAGAAAACTAGCCATTAGGCTAATCTGGCAGCCTGACAGGCTAGCGGTCGGCCCGGCCGGCCGACCGCCAACGGTCATAATTATGACCGTTGGGCCATCTCGGCCGACCGCCTGGCCGACCGTCCCTGTGTCTGCCAAACGTGCACAAGCCTGTGCACATCGGTCTACCGCAAGGGTCGACCGGCCCTTGGTACGGTCGACCCGTGCGGTCGGCCGTCCTGGCCTGTCAGCCACTATTCTGGGACAGAAAACACATGTTAAAATATTTCTAAAAATCTTTTAAGTCTTTGTAAAAATACCCAAAAATAGTTTTATCATTTTGCATTGATATATAAACATGTGATAAAAATTTCAACTCAAATATCAAGCAATTTGAACTATTTTTGTGTTTTATCATTTTTACCAAAAACCAAAACTTGTATTTTATCAAACTTGAATTTTTCTCAATAGGAAATCTTATTTTTCCTAAAACTCATGAATAGACATATCAAAATAAGTTTGTCTAAGATATGAAGCATGTATGTATATAGAACATATCTAATATACATAAAAACTATTTAAACTTGTTTTGATCAACGTATTCATGAAAACCAAATCCAAATCATGAAACGTGTGTGTATTGTGCACTTGAGCATATCAACTATTCTTATCTTTACACATGGATCTAAAAACACACAAACCTAAATTAGGATACCTAAGTCTTCTTGATGATCTTCCATCTTCAAGCCGACTCGATCCCAAACGTGATCCACCGAGGCAAAGGTATGATCTTGATGCTCGGGCACTGGAATCACCAAGTGAAAGCTTCCAAAGTCCGCTTTTTTATGATCTGAAACTAAAATCACAAGATTATTAGTAAACATAACTACATGAGTTAATCATCATCAAAACTAGAGTGGAAGGCCTTTGGGCCAACAATCTCCCCCTTTTGATGATGACAAAACTCATGGAGTTATATATGCATGGATTAAAGTTAAGCTTCAAAGAAGCTCCCCCTTAACTCATGCATAAACAAATAAACAATAAATATGTAATGAATGATGCATAATCATGCATAAACAATAAAAGGCTCTAGATACCAAATGAAATGTTCAAAAACAAAACATGCTCTAGATACCAATTAAAATTAAAATTAAACTAAATTAAACTTAATACATGCAAAACATAAATATGCATATATAAACCAAAATCTTTCTCCCCCTTTTTGTCAATCATCAACAAAGGGGTAAACAATCAAAACAAAACAAAAATTTCTCCCCCTTTTTAATACAAAGAAACAATCATCAATAAAAAAAATTAAAAGCAAAACTAAATCAATAAATTTTTCTCCCCTTTTGTCTAAAACAAAAATAAAAACCAAATAGGGGTGACAATCAATTAAGATACCAATTGAAAATATGTCAAAGTAGCATCTTGATACCAATTGAAAGTAAACATAGGTCAATCAATAAATGGTATATGCGATATACATTCATGAAGAGGAAGACGGTAAAGTAACTTCCCTACATATATACATTATATGAAAGAGGGATGACAAGCCCTAATTCACATAACGTAAAATATGCAATGTATAAGAGGAGATGTGAAGCTCCCCCTACGCACGTGTATCACATAAAGAAGAGATGTCAAGCTTCTCAATACAAGATACACTCAACATGAATCTATATGTAGAAGAGATGTTACGCTCTTCTTGCATATAGGCAATACATATCAAAACTCTTGTATTTATCTTTAAACAAAATTTTGAATTTTCTCAATAAAACAAATTTGATACCAATTAAAAGTATTATGCTTTTTAAAACATGTGATACCAATTGAAATCATAAACATCTTGATATCAATTTGAAATTTTTATTTCTTATCATAAAGTAAGGGAGTGGAAATACAAATACCAATTGAAATATGAAAATCGAATTTTCTCCCCCTTTATGAAATACCAACTAAAACAATGCGTAGGCTTGAAATATGATACCAATTGAAAATTGAATCAATTGAAACAAAGATGGAGCTCAAGCTTAGCATAAACAAAATTTGTGCTCAAGATATAGTGATATAATAAGCACAAATAAAACATATATGTATGAAAAGTTTAGATACCAAATGAAATTGATACCATTGGAATTGGAAAACATACATACATACAAACATATATGAGTATACAAGAAATGTCAATATTGATACCAATTGAAAGAATTCAATGATACCAATTGAAACAACAATCATAGCAAGTGTATACCTCATATTACAAAATGAAGAATACGAACTAGTTAAAATGAAAAAGTTTTGTTAACTAGTACGAAATCCTTCAAGCAAGGAATAAGACAAAGGTATTTTTCATGAAAACATGAAATCCACATGATATTCAACACTCAAGTCAATAAAGCATAAATATGACTCATGAAAACAAAACATGAGTAAACATGAAGGTGAGTGTACAAATACAATGTGAAGAACATGATCATGAAAATATTTAATTAAGCTTAATTATTCCTTAAACAAAAAATATGGAAATCATCAACAATTATTTAATCTTCAAGGCATATGTATGTCTTATACAAACTAAGGTATACATACATATCCAAACACAACGAGTCCACAAAAATATATGCATGAAGGCACGTGGCTCAAAAGGATGTATATGTATAACAATAATTTGGATAAAATGGACATATACATGAAGTTAAACATAAATTCATGAAAACATGGATAACATGAAAAATAAATTTATACTTCAAGGTATATGTATGATTTTGTCAACACAAAAAGTATACATACATATCCCTAAACACAATTTGAGTCTATATATATATAGATTTGCATGAACAAATGACTCAAGGGGTATACATGTATATCTTAAAGTTTGGCAAAAATACACATATACATGAAATGAAAGCTCATACACATAAAACAAATTCAAAAATAGGAATACAAGTTTAAAATGTATGAATCATCAAAACTAGACTATACTAGCACATCTAATGGGTTCAAATAGGCATTAAAGCACAAACATATATAGATTTATTTGTGGCCCACTATATGTACAAGTATAAATCCTAGTCTTAATGAAAACTAACATTTAAACATATATTCAAAACATGAAGCATCAAAAACAAG
Source organism: Agave tequilana (assembly GCA_038442645.1). Taxonomy (NCBI): domain Eukaryota; kingdom Viridiplantae; phylum Streptophyta; class Magnoliopsida; order Asparagales; family Asparagaceae; genus Agave; species Agave tequilana. Next base: position 167,581 of record JAVJIF010033653.1, read on the forward strand.
ATAAAATCATCATGACAAAACTAAACATGATTATTATGTAAATCCACATGTTATTAAACCTATGATAAACATGATAGCTAAACAAAGGTGAGAACACTAAAATAATGGTCCATATTAATCATGGGTGTCTCAAAATGCTGTACATGCATGTCAAGGATCTAATAGACATATCATTAATATAATGATCTAAAACAATAAATCATGCTATAAACACTAATTATGAAAGCATGTAAACAATAATTGGGAGTAAGAGATCGTTACCAAAACCTAGAAGGCAACTCTCCAAGTCTCCAAAACATGGTGGTCATCTCCACCAAACATCCCTTGAAAGTGATGCGTCCAAATGATTTCCATGAAGCTCGGAATGCATCCACTCCAAGGTACGGAAACTCTCACGTCATGTGAGAGCCCACACCTACATCAAAAATACGAGGGGTGGTCTTTGATACCCATACTCTTTTGGGTCCATGGGGGTTAGTCCCTTCTCTAACCCAAATAAATTTATTTGCTAAATTAGAAACATGTATACGATCATAACAAAATTTAGCAAGGTGGCCCTTACGTCCACAATGTGTACAAGTGTACACATGAGCATACAAAGTGTGATGGTGTCCGTGTGGAGCATGTGTATGCCGTGGAGGGTGTGCATGAAAAGATGGAACTTGCTTCTTTTGAAACAAGGATTCCAAACGTGTGTGGCTCTTGGCACACTGGCTCAAAGTGGAGCCCAAACAATCAACACTCTTCTTCAAAACGTTTATATCATTTTTAACACTTGAAGATAAAGTGGAGCATGCAATAGGTGAAGTGTGTGATACTACCCTAGCATGGCAAACATGTGCATCAATCTTATTTTGTAAACAATCATTCTTCTTTAAACACACATTTAAATCATTAGAAATAGATATTATTTTGTTTTTCAAAGCAACATTCTCTTTTAAACAAAATCAACTCTTGAAGATAAATTTTCATTTTCTTCAAAAGTGTTTCACAATCATTTTTAAATTTTAAAAATTTATTTTCTTTTAATGCAAGTTCAAGTTGAGATCTCAATGAATCCCTCTCATTAGCAATCTCCTCTTTCTCTTAGAAAACAATATCAAGTCTAGCAATCAAATTTTTATTTTCATTATTAATGCCTAGACTTTTCTTTTTCAAAATATTATATTTTTCAATTAGTTTTTCACAAACTATAAATAGTTCTTCATTTAAAGTGTTGGGGTCAACATGCTCATCACAAGAAGAACTAGAATCAAAACTATCTAGTTGAGTTTCCGATTGTACCTCAAGGGAGTCATTCCCTTGGACCATGAAGCATTGAGATTCGGATTCTCCACTAGATTCCTTCGGTTGGATTTGCAATAGAAGCTCGGAGGTGGTGGTTGTGGTTGTCAACATATTCCACACTGCAAATGCGGAATCAAAGTTAGAAGCAAGCATAAGATATTCTTTATTTAATGTGCTTCTAATGGCCTCAAGGGCTAATGCATTGGCCCCTATATGATTGCAGTCACCAAGATAACATCTCTTGGTAGCGGCAAGGAAAACATGCAATCCTAGGATTTTTAGGTACATGGACATCCTATACTTACAAAGAACAATGTTGGAAGGGTCAAAACTAGGTGGGGTCATGAAGTCCATGGTAAACTATATGAGTGTGCAAACAAGCAAATGCAAACAATAGATTAGCAAACAAATGAATCTCACTCCTAGGATGTTAAGCCTAATATCAGGAGCGTAGGCTCTGATACCAATTGAAAAACACCTAGAGGGGGGTGAATAGGTGTAAGTACTAATCTAGAAACTAAATGCTCTAAATGCGGAAGCTAATGCAAATTTTGCAACACACTTAATACAACACACAAGTGTAGCCGAATTCCCCGTGAAGGGCTCTGGACTAACTCCTCTTGATTCCCCTAGATATGGGTTAAGGTGCTATATGAAGCTCTTGTGGTTAAGTACAAGTGAGGCACACACAAGCAATCCAAGCATGTAAGGATAAGCAATATGAATAGATGCAAGGACAACACAAGCATATGAATGATATGGCAATATGAATAATGCAATGCACAAAGTAAAGAGATAGAGAGTTAAAAAGACAAGTGGATCAAACGCAAACACAAGGATATGTTCCGAGGTTCGAGCCCCTAGCTCTACGTCCCCGCCTTCACCGAGAAGGATTTCTAATCCACTATAGGAGTACCGAACTCCTCTCTCAACCTTACAATGCCACCGAGGCAATACAACCACAATCCACCTCTACCGAAGAGGGATAAGGCCCGTGGCCAACAAACCAACTCCACCTCACACTTGAGGGAGCAAACACAAATCTCAACCTCTACCGAAGAGGGAGCAAACTAATACCACTCTGATCAACCTCTACCAAAGAGGGATACACAAATACAAGGAGGGTTTACAACGTAGAGGTTTCCACAACCTCAAACAATCTCTCTTTTTCTTTCTCCACAAAACAAGATCCTAATAGATTAGGATAGAAGATAAGCTAAAGTGTGGAAAACACAAGTGTTTTGATCAAAGAAAATCTCTTGGGAAAATACCAAATTGATATAGAAATGAAGAACAAGAAACCAATTCCCAAAAACTAGTTTTCTTTGAAAATAACAAAACACTTAAAAACAAACAAGATGAATCTTTTTGCTCTTTAAACTCTTTTGAAAACTTCTTTTTAAAACCAGAGAGTAGGAAAAAATTAGCTCAGAAAATCTTAGCCAAAATCCCAAAGAAATGGGGTTTATATAGGCCAAACAGAAAACTAGCCGTTAGGCTGATCTGGCAGCCTGACAGGCTAGCGGTCGGCCGGCCGGCCGACCGCCAACGGTCATAATTATGACCGTTGGGCCATCTCGGTCGACCGCCCGGCCAACCGCCAGAAACAGAGAGCAGAGCTCTCTGGTCTGTTCAGCCGCCCGGCCGACCGTCCCTGTGTCTGCCAAACTTGCACAAGCCTGTGCACGTCGGTCGACCGCAAGGGTCGACCGGTCCTTGGTACGGTCGACCCGTGCGGTCGGCCGTCCTGGCCTGTCAGCCACTATTCTGGGACAGAAAACACATGTTAAAATATTTCTAAAAATCTTTTAAGTCTTTGTAAAAATACCCAAAAATAGTTTTATCATTTTGCATTGATATATAAACATGTGATAAAAATTTCAACTCAAATATCAAGCAATTTGAACTATTTTGTGTTTTATCATTTTTATCAAAAACCAAAACTTGTATTTTATCAAACTTGAATTTTTCTAAATAGGAAATCTGATTTTTCCTAAAACTCATGAATAGACATATCAAAATAAGTTTGTCTAAGATATGAAGCATGTATGTATATAGAACATATCTAATTTACATAAAAACCATTTAAACTTGTTTTGATCAACGTATTCATGAAAACCAAATCCAAATAATAAAACGTGTGTGTATTGTGCACTTGAGCATATCAACTATTCTTATCTTTACACATGGATCTAAAAACACACAAACCTAAACTAGGATACCTAAGTCTTCTTGATGATCTTCCATCTTCAAGCCGACTCGATCCCAAACGTGATCCACCAAGGCAAAGGTATGATCTTGATGCTCGGGCACTGGAATCACCAAGTGAAAGCTTCCAAAGTCCTCTTTTTGAAGCAATCACCAACTAATATCTTGTTATATGATCTGAAACTAAAATCACAAGATTATTAGTAAACATAACTACATGAGTTAATCATCATCAAAACTAGAGTGGAAGGCCTCTGGGCCAATACAATGGAGACTCCTTTCTTCAATTGGAAGCAGTAAAGCTCCTGTTCAAATGCAACCGATTCTTAATACTCTTCATCAGATACTTACTTTCAAGGATCTTCCAAATCTTCCCTGTGAGAGTTTCATTCATCACATGATACTTGATCTCTTCAACAAACAAGACCTAATGATGCCATACGTCATCTGATTCATCTTGTTTAATCTTTCTATGAAGTCTCCACTAGTTTCGCTTGTAAAAACAGCGTGTCTTTTAAATTTGCACATTCAGCATGTCCATCACTTCGCATCTCCACATGCCAAAGTTGTTTGTGCCATCAAAATTCACCACATTGATCTTTGACTGGTGGATGTTCCCGGTCTTTACCATGGATTGATTAAGCTTGGCCATATCTTCTCCAAAAAATACCAATAACAATGTGACAAAACTAAACAGAAAAGTAGATTTAAGCTAGATAAAGATCAAAACTTTACCACAAAGTGAAACCCTAAACGAGTTTTTGAGTGATCTACTCCACTAAATCCGATCCCAACAGACAATTCAATGTTGTTCTGAAATCGATACACGATCCCATAAACTGATCAACGTCGTTTTGAGATCGACAAACGATCTTCACCGAACAAACCATAATGCTCTTAGGATGGATATACAATCACTATTCAAATCTTAGAAGCTCTAATGCCACTTGTTGTACCCTTCAGAGGAATTTCAAACGAAATGCCAATCGCCAAAATTAGCGTTCCAATACCAAATCAATCACGAACTAATTAGCACAACCATAAAATACAAAAGAGAAAGTGAGAACAACCAATTTAATGAGATTCAGTAACTTATCTACAACCTCATGGCAAAAGGGAGAAGATCTTATTTAACCAACAAAGTTACAAGGGTTACAAAGTGGTCCAAAGATCTAACTAGATAAACTGTGCACTAGGTCATAGGAATCTCACAAACAAACTTACCCTAGAACTCATAATACAATTCACCTCTTATGGTTACAAAGTAGGGTACAACACCTCTCTATATATAGGCAGAGAACCTATGAAGAAAAAATCAAAAACTCTGAAATTGGATCTAAAACGAAGTCTGAAACCAACTCTGATATGCCCAAAATACACTAGATGTCGATAGCCCTAAGAGGCCAGTCGATAGACTGAGATGCCCTAACTCTCTATTGGGTCTCTTGTTGATAGATTGAGCATGATTGTTGAGTGCTGCAACTGCTTATCAACAGCTACATCTCAACTATCGACAGACTGACAAATAATCTGCTCTCTGTTGGCGTTTCCCTATATGTATTGTCGACCGCCTTCCTGTTGAAAGCTATTTTTTCTTTACACTGTGCACCTCATGCACGTCAAACTCCAAATGTCTCTTCTCTATCCAATTGAGTTCAAAAACTCTATCAAGCTTTTATCCTCTAATCTTCTCCCCACAAGAGTCAATGGAAAGTTGAATATTAAATGACTACATTGGAATGCCTTAGTGGTCTTTTGTCAAGTTCAGAGGTCCAAATAGTACCTCATCTCTGCTTCTTCTATAGCAACATTCAAGATGGTTTGACCCTGATACTTGGGCACTACATAAACAACATGTGACCATTGCATAAGGTAACAATCTTTACCATTCTTCAGTACTTGTTGGTGGCCAAAGTTACTCCTCATGAGAGGATCATCATAAAGAAGCTCGGGTTTACTAGGGTGCATAATTTAATATGGATAAGCCGAGTTTCTCAATACAGAGGGGATAACTTTGTCAATCGAGTTACATAGAGTCTATGGGCCCATATTGAGAAGAACTTGGATGGACTTCAACTTAATTATATTGAAGAGAAGATCAAGCAGTTGGAAGAGACGTATTCGTTAGTATGGGGATAGAGGGTAAAATCTAGTTAGGAGTGTTTTTTAACCCAAACTGATGGCAGCAGTGGCAGTAGCAGTAGAAGATTGGAGTAGAGAACCGCTGTCGACAGGCCTGGGTGCTGTCGATTGCTGAAACTTGGATACGTATATACAGAGAGTGGAGTTATATAGGCTGTTGATAGCTATTGAGGCCTGTCGATAGCTGTGGCTCAGTCTGTCGACAGGCCCTCATGACTGTCACAGACACATGTTCTTGGCAGTTTTCAAGTAAGATTCTGAGTTCATTTTTGATCCAAACTCAAAGCTTTTGATTTTCTTTCCTTCGTGGGCTCTCATCTATATAAAGATGGATCTTGTTCAATTGATTATAATCTGAATTGATTAATTTGAATAAGATCTCTCTCCCCTTCTGCCCCGAGGATATAGGCAATAGCCGAACAATGTTTTCACACTTTCTTTCTCGTTTATTTGTTCTTGTTATGTTCGTGATTATTTTGCAACAAAACTCTAGTGTTTGAATTAGACCTCCAACAGTATTCTCAACAAGTGGTATAAGAGCTTTTTGGGTTTTTGATGGGAAGTTCATCCGGGTGGAGCAGATTGCTTTGGAAACTTATCGAATGGTTTCGTTTAGAGGTAAAGATTCGAATTTTATCTATTTATATTTGTTTTCACTAATTGTTTCTACATTGCTTTATTAGATTTGTTGGAGGAGATGACTAGAAATAGTCAACTCACTATAAAGATCGTGAATATTCATCAGTCAACGATTGACGTGGTGAATTTTGACGGCTGAACAATTTCTGCATCTGGAGTTGTAAGGTGATGGATGCACTGACGGCATCAAACCTCAAAGATGCTCTACGTTTGGAGGAAAAGCTGAAGGAGACTTCTGAAAAATGCTGAGATGAGATGAATATGACGTTATGTAGCATCATAAAATCTTGTTTAACACAAGATATCAAGTATCATGTAATGACCAAGATTTTAACAAACAAGATATGAAAGATCCTTAAAAGCTAGTATTTGATCAAAAGTATAAAGAATTGCTTGCACCTGAAGAGGAAGCTTTATCGCATCTAATTGAAGATAGATATCTAGATCGGTGAACATATGAATAACTACATGAAGCTTCTTGTGAATTTAGCTAACGTGGATGTAGTGATCGAGAACGAGGACAAGACGTTGATTTTTTTGAGTTCTCTTCCTGATGAGGACTACGAGACCTTCGTTCTCACTCTAATCAATAATAAACAATCTCTACCTATAATGTAGTTTCTTCTACTCTTGTAAATCATGAATTGAAAATAAAAGACAAAGAGTCCTCCAATAATACATCGACAGAAGCATTGACGGTGAGAAGAATGAGTTCCATTCGAAAGGGCAAAAGTGATCTTGAAAGATCGAAGTCCAGAGCCAGTTTCAGGGATCTGAAGAAGAACCAGTATGCCTTCTGTAAAAAATTAGAGCACTAGAAGATTGATTTTCAAGAATCAAGGATAAGAAGAAAGAGTCGATGCCTGAGACAAATCTCGCACAGGTGGCTAGTACACAGGGTGGTACTCCATGGGCAGATGGATCAGATTCGGACTCATTAGTATTTTCATTCTCAGTCACTACTCTTACTGCTAGCTACTTAAGTGGTTCTGAGTGGATATTGCGGGTGCTACCTATTATGTGTGTCCCCATAGGAATTGATTTTCTAGCTTCAAGAAGCTAAATGGTTTTTCCGTCGCCATGGGTGATGATCGTTCGTGCAACATGGAAGGAATAGGTAAAGTCTTTATCAAGATATTTGATGGGATGGTGCATGAATTGAAGGAAGTGAGGTATGTACCTAGAAAATTTTTATCTCATTTGGTACCTTGGAAGCGTTAGGTCTAGAGATATCTAGTAAAAATGATGTTCTCAAGTGCTTAAAGGCTTGATGATTGTGATGAAGGGCGTCCGATGCAATAACCTCTTTTCTTGAAGGATAATATGGTTATAGGAAAAGTGGCGACTTCTATTAGTTCAGATGATGATTGTACCTGGCTATGGCACATGATGCTTGAACATACAAGAAAAACATTTTTGCGAGCTCTAGCAAAGCAAAATTTGTTTAAGGTGTTAGGATCAGCAAATTAGAATTTTGTAAGCATTGTGTCATCGGTAAGAAGATCAAGGTAAAATTAGGCACCATGATTCATTGGACTGAGGGGATTCTTGACTATGTTCACATAAATTTTTAGGGACCTGACAAGATGACATCATTGGAGGTAACTACTATTTTGTTTTCTTTATTGATAATTTCTCTAAGCGATGTTGCATATATACCATAAGATACAAAGGAAAAATTCTAGAGTTGTTTGTGGAATGGAAAAGAATATGGAGAAGAATACGAGAAGCAAGATCAAAGTACTCCATTCAGACAATGGTGGTGAGTACACTAGCAAACCTTTCCTACAACTATTTTGCGCTGAGGGCATAGATAGGCACTTCACAGTAAGAGAGACATCGCAACAAAATAGAGTGGCTGAAAAGATGAATATGACCTTGCTGGGAAGGTTCGTTGTATGTTATCCTATGCCGGTTATTGAAATCTTTTTGGACTGAGACATTGGCATATGCTTGCCATCTCATTAACAAGAGTTGTCTTTGTCTACAAAAGGAGGTTGTAGAGGTAAATTCTTTGAGAGAATTTATCTACGCTCAAATTATAAATGAGAATGTAAATCAAATGCAAACACCAGAGAATTACGTGAAAAAATCAAAGGAGGGAAAAACCACAGGGCAGAGAGAGATTCCACTAAATTAAAGTGATTACAAGAATTTCTCAACACTCTACTACAAGTTTCCTTCTTTGGGGTTCTCTTCCCTTTTCTCGATGGACCTCCAGGTGCATAAATACCCCGTAGCATTGTGACCGATGGCGCAGATATTTGGGGTCTCCATAACTGCATGATTTGTATGTTGTGATTTTGTCATAATTGTCAGACTACCGTGTCTGATTGTTGGTATTGATATGCAGAGATATTTTCAACTATCCATAACTGCCCACACTGAAATAGGGGTGCTGACACATTCAGAACGCGGGGATAATCTGGATGCCATGATGGAAGAGATGGGCTCTCTTCACAGGGAAAGAAGGCAATGGTTGTAAGTGGGTGTTCACGGAGAAGCAAGGATCTCTAGATGGTGATACTGTACACTACAAGGCCAGATTGACAGCTAAAGGCTACGTGCAGTTAGAAGGTGTTAACTATAATAAGGTATTCTCACCTGTTGTAAAGTACTCATTGATTCGGATATTGTTGGCAATAAAGGCACAATACGAGTTAGAGTTTGATCAGCTTAATGTGAAGACCTCTGTAACACCCTATTCCCGAAATACGTACACAGATGCGTGTCCTGATTTTTCACTCGTATTTTATATTTTATCCATTTACTTTCATATAGGATGACTTTTGTTATCAGTTTTCGTATCAGATCTTGATTTTGTGAACTCAGGGTCAGCCTGAGTCCGAACCCAGGACCTGATCCCAGTTAAACTACTCAATTTGACTTTTGTTATAGTGGATTGGACTTGGTTTAGTCTCAAATATTTATTTTAATATTTCAATTTTCATAATTTTTTGAAATTTTTCTAACACATTTTGCAAAATCTCCTAGAAGCGGTATCGACTGGTAACGCCAGTTGATTTATGGATTTTAAATTTATAAATGTAGTTAAATTTCTAAAATCTATTTTCATATTGTTCTTCAGAATTTTATTTTCTACTTTAGTGCATTTTTGAGATTTTTCTGAATAAAAATTCGGTCAAACTGGTGTCGACTGGTGTCGCTGGTCGACTCCAGGATTGTTAAATTTCACTCTGAATTGAATTTCTTGAATTCTATTTCACATAACTTCTCAACATAATATTTTCTATTTTATGAAATATTTGAGAACTGTTCTGAACTAGTCAAATTTTACTCAATTAAATAATATTAAATTAAATTCTTTTCTTTCTTTCTTTTCTTCTTCTCCTCCAATCCTCTTCTTTTTCTTCTCCCCCAAGCCATCGACCTTTCTCCACCGCCTTCCCCTGTCTCTATCAAATCTCTTTAATTAACTCTCTCTCTCTCCATCTCATTTTACTCTCTCTAATTCATACCTTCTCTCTATCTCTCTCCATTTCTTCTTTCTCTCTTCCAAAAAACACCTCCATCTTTCTCCCTTTCCCTCTACCTCTAACGGTCAATTATGGGCGGTGCCACCTCATGTCGGTGAGCTCCTCCGACCAACCAACTTGGCACCACCTCCCAACCACACCCCTACTTCCCCTCTCTCCTTCCACCTCTTCCAATCTCCACAAATTCCACCACCACCTCTCAACCACCATAACATACTATCTCCTCCACCCTAAACCACCACCACCACCTCTTCAATTCCATCTCTACCACCATTAAAATTAACTTCACCACCTAATTTCTCAACCACCACCAACTATTCCCCTTCAAATTCCTTACCCACAACTACAATCTCCATCAAATACCCACATCACTCTTTTCTCCTTCCTCAATTTGGTCAGCCACCTCCTCCTGGCCACACGTGGTGTGGCCAGCGCTGCCTCCCCGGTTGGCCCCACTCTGGCCGGCCAACATTCTCCTTTTCTCTTTTCCCTCTCTTTTCTTTTCTTCTTTCCTTTTTTTCTTCTATGTTCTTCTATATCGTTCTTTCTCTCTCTTGTCTCACTTTCTTTCATTCCCCTCCTCTCCCTCAGATTCTCTCTCTTCTCTATCTCTTTCATTCTTTCTTTCTCTCTCCCCTTTCTTTCTTTCTAGAAAGTTCCCTGGTAATTTAGCGGTGCCTGAGTATTTTTAGGAGAGTACCTCCTCCTATTTCAGTGAGTACTATTTTCTCTGGAGCAAGTACTTTCGCTTTGCTTTGGTTTCGCCGCTTCAACGGGTGAAAAATATATATTTAGGATTTTTTGTGCAATTATTATGTTATTGAATTGTACTTGTATCTATAAAATATTTGTATGGGTGTTGGATGTACTATTGGATGTATCGGTCTTGTATTTGTGTATCTTGATGCCATCCGTGGTAATTTTAGGGTATATGTATTTTTGTGTATTTTTGGAATTAACAGTGGTACATGCTGTAGGCGAAGACCATCAAGACGAACTTCTCCTCTGGGGTTGCGTTGTCTCGAGAGACCACCTCGCGGGTTATCCAATAGGCAAATGGCCAATGCCACCTCTTTGCCCTCCCTCTAGAAGTTCATGGTAACCTGATATGGGTGGTTCCCTAGTGGCAGATATCATGATGTGTTTTGTATTATTATTATTATGTTATTATTATGTACGTTATCTAGTACTAAAATCTTTTACAGATACTTACTCAGCCTCTAGGCTTAATGATCAAAGGAAAATCATGCACAAAATATGTAATTTTAAAATTAGAAATTAAAGTGTATGTGCTTTGGCTTCCTCGATACTTCTGTTATAGCATAGAGGCTAAACAAGCCGAATCCACGAGGATGGGAGACGATTGAAGCATTAACGGCATGTTCCAGTGTGTGTTAACAGTTCTTTTATGTTTCAAAGAATCAAAAGAAAAGAAAACAAATAATGAAAAGAGAAGAGTACGGTGAAAACAAAGATGAAATATTAAAGAGAAAGTATTTGTGATTTTGAGATTATTTCTAAAACAAAGTAGAAATAGAAGAAACTCATGGCTACTAACTATTAATAACTCCACTAACTATGCTAATTTCTTAGTGATAGTTGCCTCACATGTATCCTTGGCCATCATTAGTATTTGGTTCAATAGCTTTTCAAAGCATGACCCATAAGATCACTCATCACATCCAAACTCAAATAAATAAGTTCAAGCTACAATTAAATCATCAAAACTATACTAGAGCAAGAATGAAATAATGTAATGTTAGCTTATTAGAGAGTTAGATATTAGAGTATTAGAATCCATTATCATGAGTCATCAAAGGCTCTTGCAAGAGCAAGGCCAAGTAGAGGCTATTAGATTCATGTGGATTATTAAGTAAGAAATTAGTAAGTTAGTGGTTATTAATTAGATGCCATGAGAGAAAATTACCTAAGCATGTAAAAGATTAGAGAAGAAAACATGTAGAGATAAGGAGAGAACCTTTCACTGAGTGTCACCCTCCATTACAAGAACCCTAACTTTCATCCTATGAATCACTCTCTTAAACTTTTACAAGATCTAAAGGAAAGATAAAAGTATATAAGAAAAGGAGAAAAATAACTAACCTACACTAAAGAAAAGAAAACTACCCTAAAACCTTCCTCCCCCTTTCTACTTCAACTAGGGAGTATTTATAGCAAATGGGGCCTCTGGGAGACAAGACGGGGCCTCACGTCAAAACTCAACGTGTGACTCCTCCGTATTATCACGGAAACGCGGCCCAGATCGGGTTTCTGCGAACGTACGGACGCCGCGCGCGCGGTGTCAAAGTGTGCAGCTAGGCTGCACACTAGTTTCTGTACACCCTGTTGGTTTCTGGTTTTCTGCACTCAGAATTAGCAGGTAGGGCTTCAAAAGTGTTGGGCTACTTCTAGGATCTAAAAATCCCCAAATAAATGAGTGTTTGGGGCTTCTTCTTCACTTCTTGCCATGGACCTAGAAACACACTAGAAAGCCATTATTAACAAATTTTATTTAGAATAAATGTATAGATGTGGTATGAAATATGCATATTTGAAGACTAATCACACCTTCACACTTATCTTTCGTTCGTCCCGAGCAAAAACAAGAGGAAAAGCTAACTAAGAAATTTATTACATCACTTTTGTAGGTGACGCGATTGCATTGAGTATGTGCAACAAGCCGTTAGACCTCTAGATTTTTCTTAAAGGAGGAGTTTTGTCTCCTGAGAGTTTTCAGCGGATTACACCCACAAAGTCCATAAAGAAAGAAATCAAATGTTAGTATTTTGAAAACACATTTTAAATAGAGAAAAATATTGAAATATTTCTGCAAAAATTTAAGTGACCAAGGTCATAGGTTAAGCAGAAATTATTTTTCCTTAAACTAAGTCTAGATACAAGTTCCTTGTTATAAATTAAAGGTAAGAATTTTAAATTGAATTGTTTCTTTGATCTTTCATACAACTCTTAAATAGTATGCACTTTATGAACAGTGAAGATTTATGGGATATCAACTCTAACTTTAATGTCATTTATATTTATTAATTTTTTCTTTTTTTCTCTTAGTTTTTTTAGACTTTCTAGTTTACCCAGGTAGTGAGCTTTTAGCCGGTGACTCTCAAACCAGATGGTTTTAGGGCACCAGATGAGAAAACATCACTCGTGCATAAGGATTCGAGTAAATAAGGCTACAAACCTAAGGGGATTATTTATTTGTTATCCACCATTTTAGGCGTGAATAATCATGATTCCTTAGGCATAATTACCCTGCTTTAATTAGCTGTTTTTATTTTTTTAATTTTTTATAATTTTTTATTTTTATGACGTTTTCGGTCTTTATTTCAATCCCAAAATTGTGTAAGTGTGAAGTGCATATCTAAGATAAAAAACTTCAGATCAAATTATCTTTCTAATCTTACTTCCTTATCCTAAAATTTAAACAAGAGCTATTATTTTGAATTTATTGTTGGGACTCAAGCATGGCTTCTATACTCTTTTCCAAATCAGATTTTTTTCAGTTGATGGAACAGGAAAAGGAGTATATGAATCAAAGTTGGGGAATGAATTTTGTGGATAAGGTGTCTGAAAATTTGTCTCGGGGGAGATAAATCACTATGAACTCTGTGAAGAGTGAAAATTATATTGAAAATTATGGTTATAGGATGGGGGCATGGGTCATGTTGAGTCGGATAACCCAATCCGGCCTATATTGTTAGTTCATGTTGTACATAGCTGGATTGGAGTTATCCGAGTCAAATGAGGTCGGGGTGAAAAATGGATTCATTTGAATGAAAAAATTTTGGTTATATTCCATTTTATCACAACAATCACAAAAGAAAGAAAAAACAAACAAACAAAAAGAAAAAAATTCAAAAACAAGCCTATACTAAGGTTGACCTAGACTTAGACGAGGGAGGTATATTGCACCAATCTGAACACAAATTAATCTGCCAGGTAGGGGCAAGACCAATCGGAGGTATCCGTGCTGGAGCAACGCCTTAATTATGCCAAACCACTGTTCTTCGAGGTTTCGCCTCTCAATTCTCAACCTTTAATACTGATTTCACAAGAGTCAAAAATCTAACAGCTTCTTCCTTAGGTCAATATCTTAAATGAGCTAGGATGTCCCTAGGCGCCAATGTCTAGTGAGTTTTGTTTAGGTTTGGGTTGTGTAAATGGGGAGGTGATTTTTGGGCTAAGGGAGGGAAATGAGTTCCCCATCTTATGTTGTATCGGGATATGCCCTTAAGTTTAATTCGTGCAAGTATACAATATAGCCAAGAATGAATACAAAAAGTGAGTAAATCACCCATGTGTTTGTCCTAACTGTATGCAATGCGATATATACACCTCAGTATAGATCACAACAACAGAAGAACAAAATACAGTATATTGGAGCTAAAATCGACAAGTGCCTGAATGCAAATGTCCAAATCGTTTTAAAACATTCAATTATTGTATTTTTAGTGATTAATTACACAGTGCACAGGTCGTCTAAATATAAAACTAGCAGCAAAATACACAGATATATGCAAATAAAGACACCCCTGCAAAAGATGAAGACCAAAGCCCAGAAAAGCGGCGTTTTCGCGGCCGAAAAGGCCTTGCCTCAGCAAAACAGTGGGTAACAACCCCTACTTTCTTGAGCAGGGAGATACAGAGGATTGTGGACTTATGCAGTTGTTAGATTCTGAAATTTTTATCTTACTCAGAAACAGAGAAGAAAAGTGAACAAAAATGTAAAATCAAACCATTTCCAACCCCAGCAACGACGCCAAAATTTGATCGGAGGAAAATCATGCAAAAAATGTATCATTATTAAAGTCAGAAATTAAAGTGTGTGCACTTTAGCTTCCTTGATACTTCCGTTATAGCATAGAGGCTAAACGGATCGAATCCACAAGGACGGGAGGTGATAGAAGTATTAATGGTATGTTCACATGTGTGTTAACAGTTCTTCTATGTTTCAAAGAATCAAAAGAAAAGAAAACAAATAACAAAAAGAAAGTACGATAAAAATAAAGATAGAAATATTGAAGAGAAGTTATTTGTGATTTTGAGATTATTTCTAAAACAAAGTAACAATGGAAGAAAACTCATGACTACTAACTACTAATAGTTTCATTAACCATGCTAGCTCTTAATAATAGTTGCCTCACGTGTATCCTTGGCCATCACTAGTCCTTGGTTCAAGAGCTTTTCAAAGCATGACCCATAAGATAACTCATCACATCCAAACTCAAATAAACAAGTGCAAGCTACAATTAAACCATCAAATAAAGTAATGTTAGCTTATTAGAGAGTTAGATATTAGAGTATTAGAATGCATCATCATAAGCCATCAATGATTCTTGCAAGTGTAAGGCCAAGTAGAAGCTATTAGATTCATGTGGATTATCAAGTAAAGAGTTAGCAAGTTAGTGGTTAGTAGTTAGATGCCATGAGAGAAAATTAACTAAGCATGTAAAAGGTTAGAGAAGAAAACAAGTAGAGATAAAGAGAGAACCTTTCATAGTATCAACCTCCAACAAGAACCATAATTTTCATCTTATGAATCACTCTCTTGAACTTTTACAAAATCTACAAGAAAGGAAAAATACACAGAAAAAGAGAAAAATAACTAACCTACCGTAAAGAGAAGAAAATTATCCTAAAACTTCCTCCCCCTTTTCTACTACAACAGGGCAGTATTTATAGCAATTGGGGCATCTGGGAGACAAAATGGAGCCTGTCACGCCCCGCTTCCCAAAATACGTTAGGGCGGAGACGCGACACGAGTCGGCGACACATATACGCGAGGAAAATACCCCACATATACGCGCTAAGCCTAAAGTAACCTGAACAAGCTATAAATCTAAACCATAATAATCAAGGATCACTGCAATAGTACATATAAAGACTACACATGATCTGGAATGAAATAAAGAACATAATAGAAGCCAAGTGTGATATACAGGAATCAAAGAATAATAGCAGGAATAAAGAAATGCAAGAATACCAGAATCAAAAGAAGAGAGAATCCGGTTCCTCGCAAGTCGTACAGTCTCATCGAACACCTGCACAATAGAACAAGCGTCCAATATTTGGACGTGCAAATCCAGGGTCGTCAGAACGCGACCTGGTGAGTGTGTGTGTAAAGGGAAAAGCTCGTGCATATAAACAGGGTGCATAAGCAGTAACAAGAATAACTGCAGATATAAGATAATCAAATAACATGATACATAAGCAACTGAATAATAATAGCAAGAATAAGAGTACAGGTACAAGACAAGTAAAATGACTGTAACAAACAACAGATGTCTAGGTGTATATCCTAGCAATATCACTAACCTAGTACATAATCTGGTCCTGGTTACAATCATGTGTCTATCATAATGATATATTTAGATATACAATCAGGTGATTACAATCAGTCACAATACATCAATAGTTTATTATTAATTATGTCAGCGAACACCAATTGTCACGTGTAATAGACGCATCCCATACTACGCCTACCACACATGCCAATCGATGTCTTCAGTTATTGAAACTGATCGGTTGGAGACATTGTCCATACTTTAGGTGGGTCCCGTACATACCCGGGACCACGGCCCAGATGCCTGGCGCTGAACCAGGCCCTACCGCCAGGTAGTCAGTAACAGTAACAGTACTCACAGTATCACTGTGGAACAGTAAACTCATAGTAGCACTGTGGAACAGTAAACAGATGGGATGTCAGTCATCCCCCGGAGCCCTGCAGTGGAACCGTAAGTCGGCTGAGCAACCTGTATCCTAGGTCCACCCAAAATACAGACGCTGTCCCCTCCATCAATTTCCCCAATCCCAGTGTAAGTTGTTCAATTACTTATTATTTATTCAATTCAGTTAAATCAGTCAATGTCAATATTATCTAGAATACCGGGACGATACGGTGACAGTAACAATAACAGTACAGTAACAGTCAATCAGTAATCGTATACACGGTGAACAATATCAGTAACCGTGTATACGATGAACAATAGAGCTGTACCGGGGTTACAGTCAAACAATCATTTCCCAGTAACCTTCAATAACATGAATTTATACAATAACAGTCTAGACACCTCTAGTCATCAATAATCAGATCGATCAATAGCTATCATAGAACATCTGAACATATATATAATCACTAATATCAATGAGATCACTCTCATAACAACTCTATCTCCCTAACTGAATTGATCAGTCACTATACCTGAAGCACAAGGTATGTCCTCAATATCAACAAGTCAACATACTCCATAATCATAACTGCAGAAGAAACATCCTCAAACAACATGTGGTCTAGAATATCTATTCTTGGTACTCAACATCAACAACATATCATCTAAACAAATCCCAAATGGTCACAACTATAAACAACTATGTCAATCTCATCTTAATACAGATCAGGCCCCAATATAAAGAATATAAATTCTGGATAACCTCTAACTCAAGATCAATCTAAAGTCATAACAATCAACTCATATTCCAATAGTTACATGATCAACAAGTATCAATACAAATCAAGTAATCTGATATAATAATTGCCGTCCATTATATAACAATATCAGTACTAGTTCTCTCACTCCAACCATCCCATCTAATTTCCAAGTCTTCACAATTCCCTCTTCTATTAGGATCAAACATAATATCCCAACACTCGGCAACCTAAGATGTACATGCATCTAAGATCTATTAGATCAAGTCAATCCAATCAATATCCATCCCTTGAAATCATATTCAATCCATCAATAACCAATACATAACTCATCGTAGAGTCTACAGTCCATAAGATGTCCATACATAGCAGTCAGACAGCATTAGTTGACTAGAGGTAAGAAGCAAGTCGACTAGAGAAAAGTTAGTCGACTAACATGGTGGACCAAGTCGACTACACAAGGCCAAGTCGACTACACAAGAAGGGCAAGTCGACTGACAGGGTATACAGAAAGCTACATACTTCCAGGAATCCAAGTTAGTCGACTTGAGTTAGGGTGTAGTCGACTAATCAACTTATTAGTCGACTAACAGGTGATTACAGTCAGAAAACAGAGAGTGCACAGCCATTCTGGAAGGGGCCTAGTCGACTACAAGGAATTCGTTAGTCGACTAATAATGGTATTAGTCGACTAACAGAGTGGGTAAGTCGACTATACAGCCTCTGTCAGCCACTGAAAGGTCTGAGATATATCTATTCTCCTTCTCATATTCTCTCCAATACACACCTACTCTCCAACATGCATGCCTACACTGATAATCTAAGCACTCATATGATAAACATGAGATACTAATATGCATGTCATATCTCTATACATTCAACATGTAAAAATAAAAGAGATGACGATCCGCATCCAAACTTAAAGATCTCCACACATAAATCTTATAACGCAACAAGTGTTACATCACATATACAACACATATATAATCACTTAATGAACACAGAGAGGGGAGAGAGAAACACTCACCTAGGGGCTGCCGTCGGGACGATGCCGTGTTGCCGTTGCGGCTGCCGTGCGCGTCAAGGGGAAAAGGGCTGTTGGCTGTCCTGCTGCGGCTATTGTCTGCAGTTGGTGATGTTGTCATGTCACCGTGGAGGGGAGTTGCTGCTGGATCTGCTGCTATTGATCTGATGGGGCTATTGGTGCGTGTCAGACTGCAGGTGCACACGGCCTGGAGGAAGAGGTAGATCCAGGCATTGTTCGCTGCCCTGCTGTCCTACTGTCGCCATGCTACAGGAAAGTGGTCCGGCTGATGGCTGAGAAGAGGAGACGGGGCTGTGGATCTGGTGGTGGGCGACTGCTGCGCCTGGATGTGGGGGTGCGGCAGCATGAAGGGGGAGATGCGACTGTAGATGGGGGAAGGCTGCTGCAGTTGGGGAGGAGGAGATGGATTAGTTTAGGTTTAGGATTTGGTGGAGATTTAGGGGGTTAGGTTGGGATTTAGATCAAGTAGTTAGGATTTGGATAATGGGTTTCGGGTTATCGGGTAGCGGGTATGCTAATGGGTTGAGGGTTAGGATTCAAATAGATAATTGGGTATTAGGTTATTGGGCTAAATGGGTAGGATTAGGAATCCAAATGGGTAGATGGGTAATCAAGAAGATGGGTAAAGAATCCAAATAGAGTAATGGGTATCGGATCACCAATGGGTAATGTGAATGGGTAGGGGCTTGAACTCCAAATGGGTATGGATAGGATCAAAGAATAAGACATGAATGGAAATCAAGGGAAGGGAATATAACAAACACCTCTACAAAATAATAATCCAACATTAGTAGTAACATCACTTAACTAAAATAATAATATTAATAATACCCATAACATTACATGACCAAACCAATAATAATAATAATAACAGAAACACTAATAATAATTACTGAGCACTAACAATAGAAATAATAATACACTAATAGAAATAACAATAAATAATAATGGAAGAATAATTTGCTGTTTACTATCTGAAAATAATTTGCATATTCAACAATAATAATCACAGGAAAACTTGATTAAATAAAATAATCAGTAAATCAAAATAAATACTTTAGAAAAATAAAAATACAGTAGTTTAGATTAGGGATATTACATTCTACCCACCTTAATAAAAATTTCGTCCTCGAAATTCAAATAAAGTAGGGAATGATAAAAGAATCTAAAATCAAGAGAAAACACAACAAGCTTCCACGTCGCCTCGTTGGGACACCACGATTCCGCTGCGCGCTCTGATCTCTGCTATCAGATTCAGAATGAAGTGAACAATTCCCAAAAGACAAGATCAGCAAAAATAGAATAGACAAGGAGAATAAGAATCAAGATTACTCTGAAAGGATAGATGCAATCAGAGAGATTGGAAGATCAATGGGATGCATTTTCAAAGGGAGGGCAGTCAATTTCCAGTGGAGTCAATATCATCGCATGGATAATATATGTATATTGCAGTGTAATTATAGCTCGTTCAAGTTATCAGTAAGAACTAGGTCATCTTGCGAGTATCAAAATTCAAAATTTAACATCGCAAGTCGAAAACCTAGGCTCTGATACCAAGAAAACCCTGTCACGCCCCGCTTCCCAAAATACGCTAGGGCGGAGACGCGACACGAGTCGGCGACGCATACACGCGAGGAAAATACCCCACATATACGCGCTAAGCCTAAAGTAACCTGAACAAGCTATAAATCTAAACCATAATAATCAAGGATCACTGCAATAGTACATATAAAGACTACACATGATCTGGAATGAAATAAAGAACAGAATAGAAGCCAAGGGTGATATACAGGAATCAAAGAATAATAGCAGGAATAAAGAAATGCAAGAATACCATAATCAAAAGGAAGAGAGAATCTGGTTCCTCGCAAGTCGTACAGTCTCATCGAACACCTGCACAATAGAACAAGCGTCCAATATCTGGACGTGCAAATCCAGGGTCGTCAGAACGCGACCTGGTGAGTGTTTGTGTAAAGGGAAAAGCTCGTGCATATAGACAGGGTGCATAAAGCAGTAACAAGAATAACTGCAGATATAAGTAATCAAATAACATGATACATAAGCAACTGAATAATAATAGCAAGAATAAGAGTACAGGTACAAGACAAGTAAAATGACTGTAACAAACAACAGATGTCTAGGTGTATATCCTAGCAATATCACTAACCTAGTACATAATCTGGTCCTGGTTACAATCATGTGTCTATCATAATGATATATTTAGATATACAATCAGGTGATTACAGTCAGTCACAATACATCAACAGTTTATTATTAATTATGTCAGCGAACACCAATTGTCACGTGTAATAGACGCATCCCATACTACGCCTACCACACATGCCAATCGATGTCCTCAGTTATTGAAACTGATCGGTTGGAGACATTGTCCATACTTTAGGTGGGTCCCGTACATACCCGAACCACGGCCCAGATGCTTGGCGCTGAACCAGGCCCTACCGCCAGGTAGTCAGTAATAGTAACAGTGCTCACAGTATCACTGTGGAACAGTAAACTCACAGTAGCACTGTGGAACAGTAAACAGATGGGATGTCAGTCATCCCCCGGAACCCTACAGTGGAACTGTAAGTCGGCTGCGCAACCTGTATCCTAGGTCCACCCAAAATACAGACGCTGTCTCCTCCATCAATTTCCCCAATCCTGGTGTAAGTTGTTCAATTACTTATTATTTATTCAATTCAGTTAAATCAGTCGATGTCAATATTATCTAGAATACCGGGACGATACGGTGACAGTAACAATAACAGTACAGTAACAGTCAATCAGTAATCGTATACACGGTGAACAATATTAGTAACAGTGAACAGTAACCGTGTATACGATGAACAATAGGACTGTAACGGGGTTACGGTCAAACAATCATTTCCCAGTAACCTTCAATAATATGAATTTATACAATAACAGTCTAGACACCTCTAGTCATCAATAATCAGATCGATCAATAGCTATCATAGAACATCTGAACATATATAATAACCAATATCAATGAGATCACTCTCATAACAACTCTATCTCTCTAACTGAATTGATCAGTCACTATACCTGAAGCACACGGTATGTCCTCAGTATCAACAAGTCAACATACTCCATAATCATGACTACAGAAGAAACATCCTCAAACAACATGTGGTCTAGAATATCTATTCTTGGTACTCAACATCAACAACATATCATCTAAACAAATCCCAAATGGTCACAACTATAAACCAACTACGTCAATCTCATCTTAATACAGATCAGGACCCAATATAAAGAATATAAATTCTGGATAACCTCTAACTCAAGATCAATCTAAAGTCGTAACAATCAACTCATATTCCAATAGTTACATGATCAACAAGTATCAATACAAATCAAGTAATCTGATACAATAATTGTTGTCCCATTATATAACAATATCAGTACTAGTTCTCTCACTCCAACCATCCCATCTAATTTTCAAGTCTTCACAATTCCCTCTTCTATTAGGATCAAACATAATATCCCAGCACTCGGCAACCTAACATGTACATGCATCTAAGATCTATTAGATCAAGTCAATCCAATCAATATCCATCCCTTGAAATCATATTCAATCCATCAATAACCAATACATAACTCATGGTAGAGTCTACAGTCCATAAGATGTCCATACATAGCAGTCAGACAGGCATTAGTCGACTAGAGGTAAGAAGCAAGTCGACTAGAGAAAAGTTAGTCGACTAACATGGTGGACCAAGTCGACTACACAAGGCCAAGTCGACTACACAAGAAGGGCAAGTCGACTGACAGGGTATACAGAGAGCTACATACTTCCAGGAATCCAAGTTAGTCAACTTGAGCTAGGGTGTAGTCGACTAATCAACTTATTAGTCGACTAATAAAAATGGCAAGTCGACTAACAGGTGATTACAGTCAGAAAACAGAGAGTGCACAGCCATTCTGGAAGGGGCCTAGTCGACTACAAGGAATTAGTTAGTCGACTAATAAGGGTATTAGTCGACTAACAGAGTGGTAAGTCGACTATACAGCCTCTGTCAGCCACTGAAAGGTCTGAGATATATCTATTCTCCTTCTCATATTCTCTTCAATACACACCTACTCTCCAACATGCATGCCTACACTATAATCTAAGCACTCATATGATAAACATGGGATACTAATATGTATGTCATATCTCTATACATTCAACATGTAAAAATAAAAGAGATGACGATCCGCATCCAAACTTGAAGATCTCCACACATAAATCTTATAACGCAACAAGTGTTACATCACATATACAACACATATATAATCACTTAATGAATACAGAGAGGGGAGAGAGAAACACTCAACTAGGGGCTGCCGTCGGGACGATGCCGTGTTGCCGTTGCGGCTGCCCTGCGCGTCAAGGGGAAAAGGGCTGCTGGCTGTCCTGCTGCGGCTGTTGTCTGCAGTTGGTGATGTTGCCGTGTCGCCGTGGAGGGGAGTTGCTGCTGGATCTGCTGCTGTTGATCTAATGGGGCTGTTGCGTGCGTGTCAGGCTGCAGGTGCACACGGCCTGAAGGAAGAAGCAGATCCAGGCATTGCTCGCTGCCCTGCTGTCCTGCTGTCGCCATGCTGCAGGAAAGTGGTCCGGCTGATGGCTGAGAAGAGGAGACGGGGCTGTGGATCTGGTGGTGGGCGACTGCTGCGCCTGGATGTGGGGGTGCGGCAGCATGAAGGGGGAGATGCGGCTGTAGATGGGGGAAGGCTGCTGCAGTTGGGGAGGAGGAGATGGATTAGTTTAGGTTTAGGATTTGGTGGAGATTTAGAGAGTTAGGTTGGATTTAGATCAAGTAGTTAGGATTTGGATAATGGCTTTCGGGTTATCGGGTAGCGGGTATGCTAATGGGTTGAGGGTTAGGATCCAAATAGATAATTGGGTATTAGGTTATTGGGCTAAATGGGTAGGATTAGGAATCCAAATGGGTAGATGGGTAATCAAGAAAATTGGTAAAGAATCCAAATAGAGTAATGGGTATCGGATCACCAATGGGTAATGTGAATGGGTAGGGGCTTGAACTCCAAATGGGTATGGATAGGATCAAAGAATAAGACATGAATGGAAATCAAGGGAAGGGAATATAACAAACACCTCTACAAAATAATAATCCAACATTAGTAGTAACATCACTTAACTAAAATAATAATATTAATAATACCCATAACATTACATGACCAAACCAATAATAATAATAAATAACAGAAACACTAATAATAATTACTGAGCACTAACAATAGAAATAATAATACACTAATAGAAATAACAATAAATAATAATGGAAGAATAATTTGCTGTTTACTATCTGAAAATAATTTGCATATTCAACAATAATAATTACAGGAAAAACTTGATTAAATAAAATAATCAGTAAATCAAAATAAATACTTTAGAAAAATAAAAATACAGTAGTTTAGATTAGAGATATTACATTCTACCCACCTTAATAAAATTTCGTCCTCGAAATTCAAATAAAGTAGGGAATGATAAAAGAATCTAAAATCAAGAGAAAACACAACAATCTTCCACGTCGCCTCGTTGGGACACCACGATTCCGCTGCGCGCTCTGATCTCTGCTATCAGATTCAGAATGAAGTGAACAATTCCCAAAAGATAAGATCAGCAAAAATAGAATAGACAAGGAGAATAGGAATCAAGATTACTCTGAAAGGATAGATGCAATCAGAGAGATTGGAAGATCAATGGGATGAATTTTTAAAGGGAGGACAGTCAATTTTCAAGTGGAGTCAATATCATCGCATGGATAATATATATATATTGCAGTGTAATTATAGCTCGTTCAAGTTATCAGTAAGAACTAGGTCATCTTGCGAGTATCAAAATTCAAAATTTAACATCACAAGTCGAAAACCTAGGCTCTGATACTAAGAAAACCCTGTCACGCCCCGCTTCCCAAAATACGCTAGGGCGGAGACGCGACACGAGTCGGCGACACATATACGCGAGGAAAATACCCCACATATTCGCGCTAAGCCTAAAGTAACCTGAACAAGTTATAAATCTAAACCATAATAATCAAGGATCACTGCAATAGTACATATAAAGACTACACATGATCTGGAATGAAATAAAGAACAGAATAGAAGCCAAGGGTGATATACAGGAATCAAAGAATAATAGTAGGAATAAAGAAATGCAAGAATACCAGAATCAAAAGGAAGAGAGAATCTGGTTCCTCGCAAGTCGTACAGTCTCATCGAACACCTGCACAATAGAACAAGCGTCCAATATCTGGACGTGCAAATCCTGGGTCGTCAGAACGCGACCTGGTGAGTGTGTGTAAAGGGAAAAGCTCATGCATATAAACAGGGTGCATAAAGCAGTAACAAGAATAACTGCAGCTATAAGATAATCAAATAACATGATACATAAGCAACTGAATAATAATAGCAAGAATAAGAGTACAGGTACAAGATAAGTAAAATGATTGTAACAAACAAAAGATGTCTAGGTGTATATCCTAGCAATATCACTAACCTAGTACATAATCTGGTCCTGGTTACAATCATGTATCTATCATAATGATATATTTAGATATACAATCCGGTGATTACAGTCAGTCACAATACATCAACAATTTATTATTAATTATGTCAGAGAACACCAATTGTCATGTGTAATAGACGCATCCCATACTACGCCTACCACACATGCCAATCGATGTCCTCAGTTATTGAAACTGATCGGTTGGAGACATTGTCCATGCTTTAGGTGGGTCCCGTACATACCCGTGACCACGGCCCAGATGCCTGGCGCTGAACCAGGCCCTACCGCCAGGTAGTCAGTAACAGTAATAGTACTCACAGTATCACTGTGGAACAGTAAACTCAAAGTAACACTGTGGAACAGTAAACATATGGGATGTCAGTCATCCCCCGGAACCCTGCAGTGGAACCGTAAGTTGGCTGCGCAACCTGTATCCTAGGTCCACCCAAAATACAGACGCTGTCTCCTCCATCAATTTCCCCAATCCCGGTGTAAGTTGTTCAATTACTTATTATTTATTCAATTCAGTTAAATCAGTCAATGTCAATATTATCTAGAATACCGGGACGATACGGTGACAGTAACAATAACAGTACAGTAACAGTCAATCAGTAATCGTATACACGGAGAACAATATCAGTAACAGTGAACAGTAAAAGTAACCGTGTATACGATGAACAATAGAGCTGTACCGGGGTTACAGTCAAACAATCATTTCCCAGTACCTTCAATAACATGAATTTATACAATAATAGTCTAGACACCTCTAGTCATCAATAATCAGATCGATCAATAGCTATCATAGAACATCTGAACATATATATAATCACCAATATCAATGAGATCACTCTCATAACAACTCTATCTCCCTAACTGAATTGATCAGTCACTATACCTGAAGCACACGGTATGTCCTCAATATCAACAAGTCAACATACTCCATAATCATAACTACAGAAGAAACATCCTCAAACAACATGTGGTCTAGAATATCTATTCTTGGTACTCAACGTCAACAACATATCATCTAAACAAATCCCAAATGGTCACAACTATAAACCAACTACGTCAATCTCATCTTAATACAGATCAGGCCCCAATATAAAGAATATAAATTTTGGATAACCTCTAACTCAAGATCAATCTAAAGTCATAACAATCAACTCATATTCCAATAGTTACATGATCAACAAATATCAATACAAATCAAGTAATCTGATACAATAATTGCCGTCCCATTATATAACAATATCAGTACTAGTTCTCTCACTCCAACCATCCCATCTAATTTTTAAGTCTTCACAATTCCCTCTTCTATTAGGATCAAACATAATATCCCAACACTCAGCAACCTAACATGTACATGCATCTAAGATCTATTAGATCAAGTCAATCCAATCAATATCCATCCCTTGAAATCATATTCAATCCATCAATAACTAATACATAACTCATGGTAGAGTCTACAATCCATAAGATGTCCATACATAGCAGTCAGACAGGCATTAGTCGACGAGAGGTAAGAAGCAAGTCGACTAGAGAAAAGTTAGTCGACTAAAATGGTGGACCAAGTCGACTACACAAGGTCAAGTCGACTAGACAAGAAGGGTAAGTCGACTGACAGGGTATACAGAGAGCTACATACTTCCAGGAATCCAAGTTAGTCGACCTGAGCTAGGGTGTAGTCGACTAATCAACTTATTAGTCGACTAATAAAAATGGCAAGTCGACTAACAGGTGATTACAGTCAGAAAACAGAGAGTGCACAGCCATTCTGGAAGGGGCCTAGTCGACTACAAGGAATTAGTTAGTCGACTAATAAGGGTATTAGTCGACTAACAGAGTGGGTAAGTCGACTATACAGCCTCTGTCAGCCACTGAAAGGTCTGAGATATATCTATTCTCCTACTCATATTCTCTCCAATACACACCTACTCTCCAACATGCATGCCTACACTATAATCTAAGCACTCATATGATAAACATGGGATACTAATATGCATGTCATATCTCTATACATTCAACATGTAAAAATAAAAGAGATGATGATCCGCATCCAAACTTAAAGATCTCCACACATAAATCTTATAACGCAACAAGTGTTACATCACATATACAACACATATATAATCACTTAATGAATACAGAGAGGAGAGAGAGAAACACTCAACTAGGGCTGCCGTCGGGACGATGCCGTGTTGTCGTTGCGGCTGCCGTGCGCGTCAAGGGGAAAAGGGCTGCTGGCTGTCCTGCTGCGGCTGTTGTCTGCAGTTGGTGATGTTGCCGTGTCACCGTGGAGGGGAGTTGCTGCTGGATCTGCTGCTGTTGATCTGATGGGGCTGTTGCGTGCGTGTCAGGCTGCAGGTGCACACGGCCTGGAGGAAGAAGCAGATCCAGGCATTGCTCGCTGCCCTGCTGTCCTGCTGTCGCTATGCTGCAGGAAAGTGGTCCGGCTGATGGCTGAGAAGAGGAGACGGGGCTGTGGATCTGGTGGTGGGCGACTGCTGCGCCTGGATGTGGGGGTGCGGCAGCATGAAGGGGGAGATGCGGCTGTAGATGGGGGAAGGCTGCTGCAGTTGGGGAGGAGGAGATGGATTAGTTTAGGTTTTGGATTTGGTGGAGATTTAGGGGGTTAGGTTGGGATTTAGATCAAGTAGTTAGGATTTGGATAATGGGTTTCGGGTTATCGGGTAGCGGGTATGCTAATAGGTTGAGGGTTAGGATCCAAATAGATAATTGGGTATTAGGTTATTGGGCTAAATGGGTAGGATTAGGAATCCAAGTGGGTAGATGGGTAATCAAGAAAATGGGTAAAGAATCCAAATAGAGTAATGGGTATCGGATCACCAATGGGTAATGTGAATGGGTAGGGGCTTGAACTCCAAATGGGTATGGATAGGATCAAAGAATAAGACATGAATGGAAATCAAGGGAAGGGAATATAACAAACACCTCTACAAAATAATAATCCAACATTAGTAGTAACATCACTTAACTAAAATAATAATATTAATAATACCCATAACATTACATGACCAAACCAATAATAATAATAAATAACAGAAACACTAATAATAATTACTGAGCACTAACAATAGAAATAATAATACACTAATAGAAATAATAATAAATAATAATGGAAGAATAATTTGCTGTTTACTATCTGAAAATAATTTGCATATTCAACAATAATAATCACAGGAAAAACTTGATTAAATAAAATAATCAGTAAATCAAAATAAATACTTTAGAAAAATAAAAATACAGTAGTTTAGATTAGGGATATTACAGAGCCAGGCGTCAAATCTGGATGCGTGGCTCTTCCGTATTGCAGCGGAAACGCGGGCCATACAGTACACCCTATTGGTTTCTGGTTTTATGCACCCAGAATTAGCAGATAGGGCTTCAAAAGTTTTGGGCCACTTCTAGGCTCTAAAAATTCCAAATAAATGAGAGTTTCGGGCTTCTTCTTCACTTCATGCCATGGATCTAGAAACATACAAGAAAGCCATTATTCACATAATTTTGTTAAGAATAAATGTGAAGATGTGGCATGAAATATCCATATTTGGAGACTAATTACTTAATATCTTTGAGGTTTACTAAAGTTCTCTGGACTTTCTAGTTGCTCCGCCAGGTAGGCGAGACTTAGCACCCGGCGGTTTATTGCTAGACTCGCCCGAGTGTAGCTCTACCCTATACGATAGATGTAGTGGTTAGACACTCGTCTCATTCACATTGTAAAGCTCCACCGTGCGCTTTAGCGATAACACTGCTCGCCGACCCTGGCCTAGCACTGCATAGCTCCGCTTGTTTGTGCGTATAGCTATAATGCTGCTTGTATATTATTTTATTTTCATGGTTGTGAAGAGTTTAAAATATTTGTTATAATATATTATTAAAATCAATTAAAGATTGGCATCACATCTGAAACATGATACATATATTGATATTAGACGCTGATACACTACTTACTTGACTAGATAGTATCATTTACCCGATAGTATGACACCTGACTATATATTGTACTACCAGACTCGGTTCTAATATCTGACATGGTACCATGACACTTGCTTCATTACTCTTAGTTCCTATATCACGTCATTGAACACTCCTATTACTCAAATATGAAAGAATGGCGTGTGGAGGTAAGTGCCACAAGGAGCAAAGTGCCACGCCATACACGACGGGGGGCCAACTCTTGGGATCTGTGGGGGCCACCTCTAGGGTTCTTAACCGTATCCTCAGTACTCATGTTACCTTGGACACTCAATGCATGGAGCTAAGTGCCACACAGAGTAAAAAGTGTCACACCATACGTTATGGGGGCCACCTGTTACGATCCGTGGGGGCCAGCTCTAGGGTCCACAATCGCATTCCTGGTATTCCAGCCCTCTTGATCCTGCACTTGACACAAACAATAATAGTATTAAGAACGTGCAATATTTGGTCTCTCTTTTGTTCAGAATTGGTACTCACATATCAGATCCAAGTGAGTTCTATCAGAGTACAAACTCTATTATGGACTATCAGCGATGTGAGACATTGGTAGGGAGATGAGTGAAATATCAGCCGGCACTAATTGTTATTATTTAATAACTTAAATAACAGACAATCCAAATGATGTACCTGTAGTCTTTTGAGGGCAACTTATGTTGTATAAACTCAGGCGATGGAGACATGAGTTATAATGTATATATATGGGGTTTTCCTTATTTGGATTATTCTCTCGATATACTGATCTCATGAATCTGTTAACTGAGTTTCTACAATCAGTTTTGCCCCTACTTGTATACTTATGACACAACATATTATCCTACACCTGATATAACTTAATTACCCAATAATAATAATGTCAGGAGTGGATGTTATTCGGTCACTCCCTCGTTCATATAATGATATCTGTATATCAGAATTCAAATCTCTTCTGCTAGAAGTATGAACTCCAATATGAGCTGCTAGTGATATGAGACAATAGAAGAGAATGATTAAAATAAAAAGTGATATTGATTACTGTTATTGTCATCTAATTATGTTATCCTGAATACCACCTATACTTGAATTCCAAATATAACTGATACTCCTAATACTGGACTACATACCTATTCTTACTACAATTTTGGTTGTATTTACTCAATTGTTAGTGAAATAAGGTATCTAGTTTATATATGAGGGTTTTCTTGTTTGAATTATCCCCTCGACGTACTAATCTCATGGATCTTGCAATTGAGTTTATATAACTGGTTTTGCATACATCTACATTTATTGAATAATACTAATATATCTATTTATAAGCAATTCGGGTTGTGTACGCTAAGTTGATGGTGAAGTGAGGTATATGGGGTGCGCGCGTGTGTGTGTGTGTGTGTGTGTGTGTGTGTGTGTGTGTGTGTGTGTGTGTATATATATATATGAAGGTTTCCTTATTTGGATTATCCCTCGACGTACTAATCTCTTGATCCAGTAATAGAGTTTATACAACTGGTTTTGCCTACATTTTTACATATAACATATTTCATTGATGCTTCATTACATGTTATGTACGTGCTCAATCTAATTACCATTTATTACCTAAATGCTTGACTTAAGTACAAAACCCACTATAATTCTTGTACACGTGTGTTTGTTTATGCACACCACTTGACATTCATTTTACGTACTCATTGGGTTGCTTCTGACAACCCTTGAATCTATATGTCCAGATCCCAGAAATTGAAGCGTTAGGGTTTCTTGTTGCTGACTAGAGTGCGCCGCGGAAATGTGGTGGACTCACCGTTGCTTATTCTCTTTCCAAACTTCTTTTGTCCGGCTCTTGAGAATCCTTTCCAGTTCATGAGCATCTACCTGTTCTTGACTCTTGAGATTCCTCTTTCCTGCTTGAAAGCATTTACCAATTTGGGATTACATAAATTTCTTTATAAATCATACTTTTGTACGTTCCAGTGACTTAATATTCATGTAATATTGGATCATGATCTGTAATAAAATGTACTTGTAAAATATAGTTGGAATGTATATTATCATTGTGCTTCCATACTTTAACTCGTACATGTACTGATATGCTTAGTGTACGTATGTGAGAGTATTTTCACCTTACGTATATACGTTGCAGTAGTGTCTCTGTACCCGGTGGGGTGGGGCGTTACAACCTCCTTTCTCCATGACGATTTTGATGAGAAGTTATGTTTTAGCCTACAGGGTCCAAGACTATAGAAAAAGAGAATATGATGTGCAAGTTGAAAAATCTCTTTATGAGCTAAAATAATTACCAAAGCAGTAGACAAGCATTTCAACAGCTTCGTGCGAGGCAAGAGGTACACACAAAATCATTACGATCTATGTATTTACTACAATAAGCTACTGGGTGGAGAGTATGTTTATCTACTTTTATATGTAAACAATATGCTCATTGCTTCTAAGAGTAAATCTACTATTGATAAATTGAAGAAAGACTTGTCTTTTGAATTTGAGATGAATGATTTTAGCTAAGCGAAGAAGGTGCTAAGCAAGAAGATTGAGAGGGACTGAAAAATTGACAAGGTTTGCTTAACGCAAAAGGGTATTTGGAAAAGATACTTCAGAAGTTCAACATTAATGGCGATATAAAGTCTGTAAGTACACCGTTGGCCCTTCACTTCAAATTAAAAGCTATTACGTCTCCGACTATAGTTGAAGAGCGTGAGTATTTGTCTTACGTACTCTATGCTAGCACAGTTAGTAGTTTGATGTATGTGATGATATGTACAAGATTTGATTTCTCATAAGCTATCTCGACTGTTAGCAAACATATGCACGATCTCGATAGGGGTCATTGAGAGGCAGTGAAGTGGACTCTATGGTACATCAAAGGCACCGTAAATGTTGATTTGGTGTTTGATAAGGATATTGCGGGTAAGCAAGAGTGTATTAGATATGTCGATTCTGATTACGCGGGAGACCTCGACCTGCACCGATCTTTGATGGGTGATGTATTCACATTGTCCCAAGCACCGATGAGTTGGCGCTATATTCTACAGTCTATTGTCGCATTGTCTACTATGGAGGTTGAGTATATGGCCATGATGGAGGTTATGAAGAAGGTAATTTGGTTTCAAGGGTTGCTTGATAACTGATTGGTAGTCAAAAGTGCATTTTTATCATCATATTTACCATCACATTTTCATATTTATTCATTTAATTCTGCACATTTATTAATATTTTATTATTTATTGTGTGCAGGCCTCGAATTGTTATGTTAACAATAAATAAAGCCTAAAGAGCCCAAAAGCCCAGATCCAAGCCCATGTTTGAAGCCCAGGTGAAAAAGCGCAAATACAAAGAGTCAAAATGCAAATACAAGGGCTGAAAGTTGCAAATATCAGAGATTAGGGAAGGATAGACTTCTATCCAACCCTAAACACCTACAGGATGAGAATAAAAGGCCAAGATAAGAAGAAAATTCGTGGGAGGAAGATTTGAAGAAATCTGGATTAAGGGTAACTTGATTACCAAGTTACCTCGAAAATCCAGATTTAAAAGGCCAGGATTACAATTCTAGAAGCAGGCGCCCACATGGACGGACCAGGAGAGGCCACGCGCCAAAGCGCGTGGCCAGAAGCCACAAAAGTGCCGCGGAACCGCCGAAAATCCGCGGCACTTTGATAAGATCCTGATCCCAAATTTCGTGGGCAGATTCGTCCGGGACTCTGTAGCCTTCTGCATCTATAAATATCTCCTGCAGTGCAACGTACAGAGCGTCCAGCGTCCAGAGAAGAGCCAAGGGCCAAAATTAGGGTTTCTTCTAGGTTTTCTTTTGTAAATTAGGGTTTCTTTTCTTTTTATTTTCAAGAGAGAGAGAGGATTATATTGAGCGTGACACCGATGTATCTTCTTTTCTCTGCCATTGATTAAAGCAATAAAGGTAATTACTTTTCTTTTTGTTCTTTATTCTTATGTGTTATTTTTATTTTTTTTTCTTTTCTTTTTCTCTATGATCTTGTGGTTGTTGATGAACATGCAAGTGGATTCCATAAGCACGTATAACTAAGCTCTGTGAGAACCAGCGATAGTTCATGAAGACGTCTCCTCCAAGCTACGCATCACTTCGTACTTGAGTATGCTTGACGATATAATGTGCACAGGGATTGAGATCGATCTTATGATCTATTCGTGGAACGCCTCCTAAGCAAGGTAGAACATGTAAGGTTTTCACGTTCTTTCTTCAACCAATCTCAAGTAAGTTTTCTTTTCTTTTTGTTTTTTTTTTTTTTTTTGTAGATCAAATCCACACCTCTCCAATATTCTTTCCCACAACTCATTGTAAATACCACTTTTCTTTGTAAATACCATCGTGACTAACAAATTAACTAAAAAAGATAAATTTTTAGAGAAACTTGCTTAACGCTTCTATCGCAGTCCCTCCTTGAGGATCACGACCCGCATAGCCCTGCTACCGCGGATTAGAACTGATTCCTCGCACGATCTATTCTTAATCTAATATTCTAATTTTTGTGTGCAGGAAAAATCTGTCAACAAATTGGCGCCGTTGCCGGGTAGGGACGGTAAGTTATCTCTAAAACAAAAAAATTTAATTTTTAACTAATTCTTTATTCTTTTCTGTTTGCAGGTTTGGAGAACAGGAAACAGAAAACAGCAGCTACAGTGGACATATAGCTGCCCTGTGCCTCTGCCCTCGAAGGCAGAGCACAGGAGCCCACTGTTTTGCCGCGGATCCGCGGCCAAAGCCGCGGAAACGCGGCAACAGTAAAGGACTACTAACTGCAATTTCTTCAGGATGCTGCAAAGTTTAAATACTGTTTAATTCTCTGTTTATCTTGTTCTGTGACACACCTGTAAACTGCTAATTAATTCAACAGTAAAAAAATTGTTGTTAAAGATAAAATTGATTAGACGTTTGCATATTAGGCACGTGTCTTTTCAATTACTTTAATTTACTGTTGAAGAGTGCTGGCGACAAGGTACGTTTGCATAGCATATAGATTAGGAAACACTCTTGGTTGTTTACTGCTTTCTTGAGTGATTACTTTTCTACAGCTTTACACGTACACTAATTCATCTTAAGGGCATAACCCATTAACAAGATAAGGTGGGGATTTCATCACCCTTCCTTAGCCCAAAAATCATATCCCAAGCACTCACTAACCCAAGCCTAACTAAAAAAGAGTAGACGTTGGCCCTAGGGACATCTCGGACTCAATAGGAGATTATCCTAAGGGGGAACGGTGTTGGAAGTTGACTCCTGCCAAATCAGTATCTAGGAAGGGGATTGAGGGCCGAAAGCCCGAAGTGTGGTGGTTATTTAATTAAGGAACGTCTTTGACGGAAAACCTCCCACCACTCTTGCCCCGACCTGGCTGATTAACTTGTGGTCAAAGTCTACACCCTACCTCCCGTGGACAGTCTAACCAGTTAGGAGTCGTCTAGGTCTAGGTCTACCCTAACTTAGATTAGAATTTTTCTTTTTTTGTTTGTTTATTTGTTTGTGTTGTTTGTGTTGGTGTGATATGGCATATAATAATAATTCCAATTTTAATCCATATTACACCCCTAACTATTATTCGGATATTACCAACCCGGCATACCCTAATTTTGACCAATCTAGTGTGCCGGATTGGTCTTATCCGAATGAATATAACCCACACCCCCCATCTTATGATTATAATTTCCATAATAATTTCAACTCGTCACAGAGTTCATGGGGTTTCGAGTCCCCCGAGTCTAATTCTCAACCAAATTGTCCTCCATATCCGTCTAGTCCACATTCTTCTCAAAATTCATACTCAGATCCACCCATTCAGAATAGAAATCCATCTATCTTGGAAATGATGAGTATAAATAAGTCCAAGCAAAATTCACCATCAATTTTAGACATGATGATACGTGAGTCCACCGACTCACAACTTTATCAAGATTACCCTTCCTATTTTCAACAAGAAGCACCTATCGACTATGAAGGGATGCTAGCTGCCATGACCGAGGCTAAATTAGCCCGTGATCATGATATTGATTTGATGGTTCAATGCTTACGTTCTAACCGTCCGGCTGATTCTGATATCGCTGACCACTCTTTTAAAGCAGACGAACTAAGTTGCTTTGGACAACAAGATTCTAATTCAGTACCATCATGTGAACTTGCCGAAACTTCAAATTCTGATAACTTGGCAAGTTTTCCCTTTCCCGAATTAGAACTTGAACATGACCTAGATTCTCACAATCTCTTTACTTCTGAAACTGATTGTACAATTCTGACGGAAGATGTTAACCTTAGTTTTGAAGAATTGTATGGCGATGAGCTAGAATTCCTTAATATTGAAAGTAAAGAGATATCATCCATATTAGATCACATTCCATTGTGGGAAGAAGATTGTGGACTTGAGTTTCAATTCTTGACTTGGACCCAATTCTTGAACCTAGCCCGACTCCTGAGCCCTTACTTGATTTGAGCATTTTCCCTGAGTCGGTATTCGTTCCCGCACCTATAATGTCCAAGTCAATAATTCCATCCTTTCATACTCCATTTTGGACAAGGAGGTTGAGACAATTAACTCTGAAATATATATTATGAAATTTGGAAATTTGATAGGTGAAAATACTAAAAATTGATTATACATATATTTTAGTGGGTTATGTAAGGAAAGTTTCTGGTAGGTTCCACCAAATTATTTGTTATCTTGATTGGGCCGCATTTCGTGGACCAATTAGACCACCTCCGGAACCACCACCTTAAGGTAACTTCCGCCTTCCCTTGTTCTGTTTCATGCATACATGCATACATTCATATATTGAGGACAATGCATGAGATAAGTGTGGGGTGGGCTTTACTAACATACTAACATAGGTAGACACTAACAAAATTTGCTGAAAAAAAAAAATTTTAAAAAAAAAAATTATAAAAAGGAAATATTTTGACTTATTTTTTGAAAGAAATCTAAGTTAGTTTTAAGGATTAGGAAAATCATGATTAGGATTTCTAAAAACTTGGTCAAAATAAATAAATTGTTTAATTTTTAGGTATAGGAGAGAAATTGAATAAATAATTAGTCTTGATTTTTACCTTATGAAATGTGCATACCAAATGCATATCTAGGATTCTAAGACAAAGACCTTGTGCCTCATAAAAAAAAAAAAGAAGGAAAAAAAAAAAATCACCAATTAAGCTGATACATGTGCCTCAAGAAGCATAAGTATTCATGCCTAAAGGTGAGTAAATAAAATAAAGTCCTTAGTTTTGGGGCCTAGTTCACTCGAATTTGAGTCCGCGGGGTGTTTTCTCACCTGGTGCCCTAAAGCCAACCGGTTTGGGAGTCATCGACTTCAAGTTCGCTACATGGGTGGATTAGAAAGCCTAAGAAAACTAAGAAATATAATATATGTATTAACACATCTAATAATCAATTAGTTAGGTATGAGGGCCTCAAGAAGCCTTGATACTTATACGAAAGAAAATTAGATGAGTTATACATGCCAAAAAATATATATATATATATATATTAACACATTTAATAGTCAATTAGTTAGGTATGAGGGCCTCAAGAAGCCTTGATACTTACACGAAAGAAAATTAGATGATGTTATAAAAATAATAATGAGGCATGAGAGTCCAAGTTAAGGAATTCCTAGATTCACAAGGGTGCGTATGACTTTTGGTAACGAAAAAGACTATATTAGAAATTCAATTTTAATCCTTACCTAAAATGGATAACAATTTACTTTATAAAGACTAGGTTTGAAGAATGAATAAAAATGATAATCCTAAAACTTATAGACTACTTAGTCTCTTCAATAATAATTCAAATATTTTCCTTTTATGGATTTTGTGGGTGCAATCCGCTGAAAACCCTCACGAGACAACACTCGTCCTCTAGGGTAACCTAGAGGTTTAACGGCTTGTTGCACATGCTAAGTGCAACCGTGATTCCTACGAAAGTGAGTTAGGTTAGATTAACTTTTCATTTCTTTTCTTTTTCTTTGTTTTTACTCGAGGACGAGCAAAAAGATAAGTGTGGGGGTGTGATTGGTAGTCAAAAGTGCATTTTTATCATCATATTTACCATCACATTTTCATATTTATTCATTTAATTCTGCACATTTATTAATATTTTATTATTTATTGTGTGCAGGCCTCGAATTGTTATGTTAACAATAAATAAAGCCTAAAGAGCCCAAAAGCCCAGATCCAAGCCCATGTTTGAAGCCCAGGTGAAAAAGCGCAAATACAAAGAGTCAAAATGCAAATACAAGGGCTGAAAGTTGCAAATATCAGAGATTAGGGAAGGATAGACTTCTATCCAACCCTAAACACCTGCAGGATGAGAATAAAAGGCCAAGATAAGAAGAAAATTCGTGGGAGGAAGATTTGAAGAAATCTGGATTAAGGGTAACTTGATTACCAAGTTACCTCGAAAATCCAGATTTAAAAGGCCAGGATTACAATTCTAGAAGCAGGCGCCCACATGGACGGACCAGGAGAGGCCACGCGCCAAAGCGCGTGGCCAGAAGCCACAAAAGTGCCGCGGAACCGCCGCAAATCCGCGGCACTTTGATAAGATCCTGATCCCAAATTTCGTGGGCAGATTCGTCCGGGACTCTGTAGCCTTCTGCATCTATAAATATCTCCTGTAGTGCAACGTACAGAGCGTCCAGCGTCCAGAGAAGAGCCAAGGGCCAAAATTAGGGTTTCTTCTAGGTTTTCTTTTGTAAATTAGGGTTTCTTTTCTTTTTATTTTCAAGAGAGAGAGAGGATTATATTGAGCGTGACACCGATGTATCTTCTTTTCTCTGCCATTGATTAAAGCAATAAAGGTAATTACTTTTCTTTTTGTTCTTTATTCTTATGTGTTATTTTTATTTTGTTTTTCTTTTCTTTTTCTCTGTGATCTTGTGGTTGTTGATGAACATGCAAGTGGATTCCATAAGCACGTATAACTAAGCTCTGTGAGAACCAGCGATAGTTCATGAAGACGTCTCCTCCAAGCTACGCATCACTTCGTACTTGAGTATGCTTGACGATATAATGTGCACAGGGATTGAGATCGATCTTATGATCTATTCGTGGAACGCCTCCTAAGCAAGGTAGAACATGTAAGGTTTTCACGTTTTTTCTTCAACCAATCTCAAGTAAGTTTTCTTTTCTTTTTTTTTTTTTTTTTTTTTTTTAGATCAAATCCACACCTCTCCAATATTCTTTCCCACAACTCATTGTAAATACCACTTTTCTTTGTAAATACCATCGTGACTAACAAATTAACTAAAAAAGATAAATTTTTAGAGAAACTTGCTTAACGCTTCTATCGCAGTCCCTCCTTGAGGATCACGACCCGCATAGCCCTGCTACCGCGGATTAGAACTGATTCCTCGCACGATCTATTCTTAATCTAATATTCTAATTTTTGTGTGCAGGAAAAATCAGTCAACAATAACTTGGGAATTGATCAGGATCTATAAAGATCAACTATGATAGTATGAGTGTTATCTATTTGGCAAATAACCAGGTCTATTATGCAAGGACGAAGAATATCGATGTCAGGTTCTTCTTTGTTTGGAAGATTCTTGATAAGAGTGACATCGAGTTAAAGAAGATTCACACAAAGGAGAATCCCACCAATATGCTTACCAAGGTTGTTCCGGGAGTAAAGTTCGAGCATTATAAGAAGTTATTCTATATCCTTCCAGTTGTTTGAGTTTGGTGGAGCTCGTTTGGATAAACTACGGATGTCTTGATTTCCTGGGTAGGGGTACGTAGGCAACCACATTGGTGCAGCCTGATTGAGTCAACATGATGATTCATTATGTTCGGCTCAGATTTGATAAACTCCACCGAGGTGGAAAATTTTGGGGAGAGTGTAAATATCTAATTGGTAGGGTTTTTTAACCCAAACTGATGGCAGCAGCAGTAGATGACTGGAATAGAGAACTGATGTCGACATGTGATACTTGGATATGCAGATACAGAGAGTAGAGTTATACAGATTGTCAACAACCATTGAGACCTGTCGACAACTATGACTCAGTCTGTCAACATGCCCTCCAGTCACTGTCGATAGCAGCAACCAGAGAGTTGGACTGTCAACAGGCTCTCCTGGCTATCAACAAGCACGTGTTTTGGGCGATTTTTTAAGTCAGATTCTGAGTTTGTTCTGATCCGAACTCTAAGCATTTGGGTTTTTTTCTTCGTGGGCTCTCTGCCTATATAAAGAGGGCATTGTCTCTATCGATTGTAAACTGAATTGATTGATTTGAATAAGATCTCTCTTTCCTTCTGTCCCGAGAATGTCGACAATTACTGAACCTCGTTAAATTTGTGTTTTCTCACTTTTTTCTCATTTATTTGTTTTGTTGTGTTCGTGATTATTCTGTAGCAAAACTCTGGTGTTTGCATTGGACCTCTGGCAATATTTCCAAAAGTTAGTAGTTGTTCATGCTCCGAGGGAAGACGAGGTTTATAAGTTAGTTTGACGAGGTTTTACTAAGCTTCTATGTGTTCTTAATGTTGCGCCTCCAGGGCAACAACAAATTGAGGAAGCCCAGCCAAAAGAGAGAGATGCACCAGAGAAGTACTCAAAAGATAAGAATAAATAAATAAGAGAGAAAGTCAAACGCAATATTTAATGAGGCTCGGCAATTCGCCTATGTCCTCGGGGCAAGGGAGAGAGATCTTATTGATTCAACAATCAAGTACAAGTTTTTCTAAGTGATACAATTCATGGGCTCTACCCCTTTATTTATATCTAGAGAGTCTTGGAGTTTTAGAAAACCACAATTGGATTTGACCCTGGATCAGAAACGAAGTCCGAATCCCAATAGGAGAAACAGATCCGACTATCGGTCAACCGACTCCTTCCTTCGATCGACTGGTCGGTCAACCAAACCCCAATAGAAATAGGGCTAGTGAAACTGGCTCTTGCAGACGGTCGACCACTCGGTTGACCGAATTGCTCCTATGCACCATGCTGTGCATGTCAGTCGGCCAGGCAGTCGACTGATCTTCTATTCTGGCTGCATATGGACTGCTTCTCGCTCCTTTTGGACTCTGATCTTTGTACTATCTCTTACAATGAGTTAAAAAAATTTCATTAAGCTTTTATCTCTTATTTTCCTACAATTCTCCACTTTGGTGAAGATTTCTCAAATATGAGCTGAACTCTAATGAATACCTTACAAAATTGACACACAATCTCGGCTTGAATGTTCCGGGTGAAATTGACACATTTTACCTTTACGTAAAGTCTAACTTCTTACCTCTATATGAAGTCCAAATCAGCTTCCGCTGCCAATTCTCGAGAACCCAAAATACACTAAATAGTTTCGTACGGGTTGCATCACTAAACGGCTGCGCCTATGTGGCTTCCTACATACCTTGCCCAAGGGGTCAAGCCATCGTAGTTCATTAACGAGCTCCACCGAGCTCAAGCAATGATGACTAAATCTTTAGCAGCGAACCAAACTAGCTGAGTCATATGAATCTCCTTCCCAATACCATCATGAAGAATAACTGCCTTCAATTTGAGCTTGTCACGCTCACCAATTTGAGATTCATACTTCTTCACCCATTTTCGTGATTTTATCTTGGTTCCAATAGCTGCAAATAATTTGACATTATCATCAATGTCTTCATCCTATTCAGCATAGAAAATGGCTACATGATCTCTACCCAGTGTCACATCCCATGAAGTCTTTACTGATACTGAAACCAACTGGAGGTGGTGGAGTAGCAT
This sequence comes from Agave tequilana, assembly GCA_038442645.1. Lineage (NCBI taxonomy): Eukaryota > Viridiplantae > Streptophyta > Magnoliopsida > Asparagales > Asparagaceae > Agave > Agave tequilana. The sequence goes on from JAVJIF010033653.1 coordinate 208,085, forward strand.
CAATCTCCATCCGCTGTGATACATCCTTGGTCTTTAATCTCTCCACCGCTGAAAGATGGTGGAATTCAACAATGAAGTCTCATCAAACGTGACATGCTTACTCAACACAATTTTCTTATTTTTGGGGTCCCATAACTGGTAGCCTTTCATATTTCTTTTGACACCCAAAAATACAAATTTTTTTGCTCGTGGATTTATCTTGCATCTTTGGCACTAAAGTAGGCCGGACTTTCAAATACCCGCAGCAAATCAAAATCTTGAGCAACTTTCCCTAACTCAGTAGAGTTTTACCATCTATCGTAGTCAATGACAGTCCATTTATGACTAGCATATACAATCGCCTCAGCCCAAAATGATTTATCTAATCATGTATTAGACAACGAACACCGAGCCTTCTCCAGCAAGGAACAGTTGATTTTCTTAGCCAACTCATGGATTCTATTTGTGAAGTGAGTAGCAATACCAATACCAATGTTTTGGCCAAATTATAGGAGTTGGTTCTTGTATCTTTCAATATTACCAATTTGGAGCTTCTTAATCTTTCTACTAGTCTGTTTCTCCATCATATCCTTCCACTTCACCAACATACCTAGGGCTTCAAATCATTGACTCATAGGATATATCCAACAATACCTAAATAAATTATCAATAAAAGAGACAAAGTACTGATGACCTCCAAGCGATTCAGTCTTGACAGGTCTCCAAATACTTACATGAACACAATCAAGAAGACCTTCAGAGCAGTGAGTAGAGGTGCCAAATTTCACCTTCATCTTCTTATCCAGAACGTCGTGTCCACCCAATTTCATGTTGCAGGTAGATGCACCTTCTAATGGTCCCTTTTTTGCTGAATCTTGCAAAGACATTTCTCCTATATGTCTGAGCCACATACGCCAGACCTGTGTGCAATCACTATCTGAAGAAATAGAAGTCACCACTGCCCTATAACCGTACTACTCATCAAGTAGTATAGGTTATTGCGTAGGACGCCCTTCAACACCACCATGGAGCCTTTAGTCATCTTGAGAATACCGTCTCTAATAGATACTCCATGACCCAAATGCTTCCAAGGCACCAACAGAGATAAGATTCATTTTCACTTGAGGTACATACCTCACTTCCTTCAGTTTCTGTACCATCCCATCAAACATCTTGATACAAACTGTACCTATCCCTTCTATTTTACACGGATAATCATCACCCAGATAGTAAAACATCCATCTAACTTTTCAGAGCTAGAAAACTAATCCCTGTTTGGGCATACATGATAGGTGGCTCTAGTATCTAACATCCACTCAGAGTCTCCTAAGTACCCAACAATAAGAGTAGTAATGGAGAAAGAGAATACCGATGAGTCTGAGTCTGATCCATCTGCCTGTAAAGTACTGGCTTGAGTACTGATCACCTATGCGAGATTTGCCTCGATCTTTGACTCCATCTTATTCTTATCCCTGATCCTTGGACAATCAACCTTCCAGTGCCCTATCTTTTTGCAGAAGGCACACTGGTTCTTCTTCAGATATCTGAACCCTGGTCTGAATTTTGATCTCTCATGCTTTCCTTTGCCCTTTAGATTAGAACCTCTGCATCTTACCATCAACGTCTCTACTGATATACCCTCTGAAGAAGACAGCTTGTCCTGCCTCTTTACTTCATATTTTACAAGAGCATCTGACACCTCACTGTAGTTAAGTGTTTGTCTACCATTGATTAAAGTTAGGATACAGGTCTCATACTCTTCGTCAGGAAGAGAATTCAATAGAATCACTGCTTTATACTCTTCTTTCATCTTCACATACACGTTAACTGTCTGGAAGAAGCTTGGTGTAGTTATTCATGTGTTCATCAATGGAGAGTCCACTCTTCATCTAGAAGCGATAAAGCCTCCTCTTCAATTGCAAACGCGACTCGATGCTTTTTGTCAGATATTTTTTCTTCAAGATCTCCCATAACTGCCTTGCAGATGTTTTATATAACACATGATACTTGATGTCTTGTGTCAAAAAAATCTTATCAAACACACGCCGTTCGATTCATCTTTTCCCAATCCTGTTCAGAAGTAACCTCAGGCTTTTTCCCCAACCATAGAGTGTCTTCGAGGTTTGACGCCATCAATACATCCATCACTTCATATCTCCACATCTTAAAGCTGTTCTTGCCATCAAACTTCATCACATCAATCTTCTCAATAAGTTCCTCAAAAAAATGCAGAAAACAAATGGAGTTGATCAAAAACAAGATAATGAGAGAATCTTTACCTTAAAGTGAAACCCTAGGAGAGTTTCAGAAATAATCTACTCTACCAAGTTTGATTTCTTGGGCAATCCAAATGCTGTTCTGATATCAACATACGATCTTACTAACTGTCCCAACGCTGCTCCAAGATCGACACACGATCTCCGCCAAACAGCCACCAATACTCTTGGAATCGATACACGAGCCCACAATGAACCTGGGATGCTCTGATACTACTTGTTGCGCATGCTGGGGCAACAACCAATTGAGGAACTCCAACCAACAGGGAGAGATGCACTAGAGAAGTACAAAAAGACAAGAACAAATAAACAAGAGAGAAAATCAAACACGATATTTAACGAGGTTCGACAATTTGCCTACGTCCTCGGGGCAAGGGAGAAAGATCTTATTGATTCGACAATCAATTACAGGTTTTTCAAGGGATACAATTCATGGGGCTGCACCTATTTATTTATACTTAGAGAGTCCTGGAGTTTTAAGAAACTACAATTGGATTGACTCCAGATCAGAAATGAAGCCCGAATCCCAAGGAGAAACAGATCCGACTGTCGGTCGACCGACTCCTTCCTTCGGTTGACCGGTCAGTCGACCGAACCCCAACAGAAAGAGGGCTCGTGCCAGTCGGTCGATTGAACAGTCGACTGACCCTTTGTTGGCCCAAAGGCCCATCACTTTAGTTTTGATGATGATGAACTCATGTAGTTATAGTACTAATGATCTTGTGTTTAATTAGTCTCAGATTTGTGATCAAGATCTTAGTAGGTGTTTAGCTTCAACAAAGAATTTAAAGTCAAGTTTTGGAGCTAGCACGGTTTGATTCAAGAGCTTATGCATCAAGACCACATCAAGTACACAAGAGGAGTCTAGCTCATTGGATCATGGTTTGGACCAAGTCAAGAAGGAGAAGAAGACTTCACGTGAAGACTTCAAGAGAAGACTTGAGTCTAGTTTGTTTTGTTAAGATTTTATTTTAGATAAAATGTAAAGGATAGAATAGTTGGTGGATTGCTCAAGTATATCATATACACTCACACACAAGATTTAGATGAGTTTTCATAAAAAAAATTTTATTTTGGAAAAAATACTAAGGAGTTTTTATTTTGAAAAAATACCGGTTTGATTTTTGAATTCAAAGTATATTTGTCTTTAACCAAAACCATTTTAGTGCTTATTGTCAAAAACATAGATATTTCTTCATTTATGTGTAGGATCATATCCATGCACTCTATGCTTTAAAAGTGTTTAAAATATCTTATTTTTGTATTTAGAGAAGTTTTAGAAAAATCTATTTGGAAAAATACAGATTTTGTTTTTGCCAAAATTTCTAAGTTACAAAAATAGTTCAAAATGTTTGTAACATGGTTTGATTTTTACTCAAACATGTTTGTATATCAAATTATTATACTGAACTTGTTTTTATAGATTTTTTTTGTGGATTTAAGAGATTTTTATAGATAAAAGGCCAAGTTTTTAATCCTGAAAATTGTTTTCTGGCTTCTGCTGGTCGACCGGGCCGGTCGACCGAGCAGGAGTCGGTCGAGCCAGGAGTCGGTCGAGCCAGGAGTCGGTCGACCGACGTGCACAAACGTGTACGCCGTTTGGCTGGAGGTCGGTCAACCGAACCGGTCGACTGCCAGAGAGCTTCTGCTCTCTGGAAAGCCCCGGTCGACTGGGCGGTCGACCAGCAGATAGCTCTGCTCTCTGTTTCCAGGCCACGGTCGACCGGGCCGGTCGACCGCTGGCTCAACGGTCAGAAATCTGACCGTTGGCTGGTCGACCGGGCGGTCGACCGACAGCCGTCCAGGCTGTTGTTTTGCCCCAACGGCTAGTTTTTCCTAGCCTATAAAAGGGGCTCCCATGGACTGTTTTAAAAAGATTTTAAGTCGGTTTTTGCACCAGTTTTTCCTACTCTATTAAGAGGTTTTCTCCACTTGTTTAAGAGCCAAATACATCCCTTCAAAAGAGAGTTTATCAAGAGTTTTCAAAAGTGATTTTCTTTTGTTTTCTACCACAACTTCAATTCATGTTTTTCTCACAAACACTTGAGCTTTCTATTGATATATCCATCCTATAGAAGAGTTGTTGTGAGATTGTTTTTAGGTGATCAAAGTGTTGTGATCACCAAAGTTTTCATCTTTGCTTTGAGGAGTGATTGAGATTTACCTGCACACAAAATAAATAATATTAGATTTAGAACAAGTTGTGTAAGGTTCTCAACTCTAATCCGCGGTAGCAGTGGCTATGCGGGTCGTGATCCTCAGGGAGGGACTAGCGATGGAAGCTTTATCAATAAGTTATCTCTAAAGTTTTTATTAATTTATTTACAGTTAGAAAGAAAGAAGATAAAGAATTAGAAGTGATATTTACAATGAGATGGTGAAAGAAAATGGAGAGAAATGGAGATCTAAACTAGAATTAGAAAGAAAGAAAACTATACATACATACCTCTTCAATCTGCTTACCTTTGATCCGTGCGATGACTTACCTTGTCTTGGAAGGCGTACAAGTATGGCGTATAGGATCGTCCACCTTCTTAATCTACACTACGAAAATAAAAGACAAACTAACGAAGGTTTGTTCATCTCCATAGGCCATCAAAGGCTCTCTTGGCTAGGTAGTCTCAACGAAATTGGGTCTCATGGTTCACAAGACATTAGAAAAAAAATAGAAGAAAACAAGAATAAAAGAACACAAGAATAAACAAGAAATAAAGAACACAAACAAGCCTCAAGTGGATTTCATTAACAATGGAAGAAAAGTAGGCTTACACCGCTGTCACCTCAGTACAAGCATGGACTCCTTCCTCCATGAAAGCTTCCTCTACTCTCAGTTACAAAATTTACAAAAAAAATAAAATCTAACCTAAACTACAAGTTAGCCTAAGAAACCCTAGAATCTGCTCTGGATTTTCTGTGTGTCCTTCTCTGTTGCTCTGCAGGGGTATTTATAGGAGCTGGAAGAAGTAGAGTCCCAGTACAACTCTGTCCTGCAACTTGTTATCATGTTGATCACCGAATATGTCTTATCTGCGGATTGAATTGAAAAGTTTGATCAACATAATAGTTGTAGGTCTTCAAGTCTTCTTTCTGGAGCATCTTAAATCATCGGATTTGAATATCTGTAGCAAAAGTTATGATCTGAATACTAAAACATGTACAGTCTGAATCCGAATTTATCTTTAAACTCTTCTCCTTTTATCTTTAGGATTGTCTTGCAAGCAACTAGGGTTGAGTAGAAGTCCATCCCTTTCCTTTTCTTTTAGTAATTGCAAATTTTGCACATGGGCTTGCAACTTGGGCTTGGATCTGGGCTTTGGGCTTCATTAAGCTTTAATTCTTTATTTAATTCAACACTCAAGGCCTGCACACATTAAATAACAAAATATTAATAAATGTGCATCTTTATATGAATAAATGTGAAAATGTGATAGTAAATATGATGACAATTATGCATTTTTCACTACCAATCACACCCTCACACTTATCTTTTTGCTCGTCCTCGAGTAAAAAAAAAAAGAGAAAATCTAATCTAACTAACTCACTTTCGTAGGAATCACGGTTGCACTTAGCATGTGCAACAAGCCGTTAAACCCCTAGGTTAACCTAGAGGACGAGTGTTGTCTCGTGAGGGTTTTCAGCGGATTACACCCACAAAATCCATAAAAAGAAAAATATTTGAAATACTTTTGAAAAGACTAAGTAATCTATAAGTTTTAGGATCATCATTTTTATTCATTCTTTAAACTTAGTCTTGATAAAGTAATTGTTTTCATTTTTAAGTAAGGATCAAAATTGAATTTTGTGTATAGTTTTTTTCATTACCAAAAATCATATGCATCCTTATGAATTTTTTACTAGGAATTCCTTAACTTGGACTTTCATGCCTCTTTATTTGTTTAATTTTTTTTATTATGTATAACGCATCTAATTTTCTTTCGTATAAGCATTAAGGCTTCTTGAGGCCCTAATACCTAACTAATTGATTATTAGATGTGTTAATAATTTTTTTTTTAGCATGTATAACTCATCTAATTTTCTTTTGTGTAAGTATCAAGGCTTCTTGAGGCCCTCATACCTAACTAATTGATTATTAGATGTGTTAATACATATATAATTAATTTTTCTTAGTTTTCTTAGGCTTTCTAATCCACCCATGTAGCGAACTTAAAGTCGGTGGCTCCCAAACCGGTCGGTTTTAGGGCACCGGGTGAGAAAACCCCCGCGGACTCAAATTCGAATGAACTAGGCCACAAAACTAAGGACTTTATTTCATAAAATCACCTTTAGGCGTGAATACTTATACTTCTTGAGGCACATGTATCCAGCTTAATCAGTGAATATATTTTTTAGTATTAGGCATGAATACTTATGCTTCTTGAGGCACATGTATCCAGCTTAATTATTAAATTTTTTATACAAGGCACACGAGTCTTTGTCTTAGAATCCTAGATATTCATTAGGTATGCACGTTTCATTAAGGTAAAAATTAAGACTAACTACTTATTCAATTTCTCCTCCTATACCTAAAAATTCAACAATTTATTTATTTTGACCAAGTTTTTAGAAATCCTAATCATGATTTTCCTAATTCTTAAGACTAACTTAGATTTCTTTCAAAAGATAAGTCAAAATATTGTCCTTTTTATAAGTTTTTTTTTTTAAATTTTTTTTTATTAGCAAAATTTTGTTAGTTTTTAACTATGTTAGTATGTTAGTAAAGCCCACCCCCACACTTATCTCATGCATTGTCCTCAATGTATGAATGAATGCATATATGCATGAAACAAAAGAAGGGAAGGCAGAAGTTACCTTAAGGTGGTGGTTCCGGTGGTGGTCTAATTGGGCCAAGCGTTGCTACCCAATCAAGATAACATATAATTTGGTGGAACCCACCAGAAATTTTCCTTTCATAACCCACTAAAATATATGTATAATCATTTTTAAGAATTTCACCCCATCAAATTTCCAAATTTCATAATAAATTTCAGAGTCAATTTTGTCAACCTCCTTGTCCCAAAATGGAGTATAGAAAGATGGAATTATTGACTTGGACATTATAGGTGCGGGAACGAATACCGACTCAGGGAAGAAGCTCAAATCAAGTAAGGGCTCAGGAGTCGGGCTAAGTTCAGGAAGTGGGTCCAAATCAATAAGTTTAAGCTCAAGTCCACAATCATCTTCCCACAATAGAATGTGACTCAATGTTGGTGATTCAAGTTCAGCAATGATAGGTGTGGGAATCAAAACTGACTCTAAAATATTACCTAATTCAGGTAACAGAACAGAGTCAATAATGATTCAGGAATTTGAACTTGATCATAAATTTGAGAATCTAGGTCAATATCTCATTGGGTTCAATAATATAAAAATCAGAACTTGCCAATTTATCCATAGGACTTTCAAAATTGCACAATTGGTCAAGTTCAATATGATCATCAAAAATGGGTGATTCAATTCATGATGAATTGGAATAGGGTCCAATGTTGACTCGGGAAAAGTGAAATCAGGTGAAGACACTGGAGTCATAATTGGATCAGGAAATAAATTGAATCATCAAGTTGGGGATCATGATCATATTCATCCTCAAGTTCTATTTCAGGAAAGGAAAAACTTGCCAAATTATCAAGAATTGGAGTTTCGGAAAGTTCTAATGATGGCACTGAAATAGAATCTTGTTGTCCAAAGCAACTTGGTTCGTTGCCTCTAACAGAATGGTCAACAATATCAGAAATGGCCGAACGGTGAGAACGTAAGGATTGAACCATCAGATCTATGTCACGATCACGGGCTAATCTAGCCTGAGTCATGGCTGCAAGCATCCTTTCATAGTCGATAGGTGCATCATGCTGTGATTGGACTTGAAAAGATGAAGTGTAATCATGATGAAGTTGTGAGTTGGTGGACTCACGCATTATCATGTCTGCGATAGATGGTAATTGTTGCTTGGACTCATGCATACTTATCATTTTCCCGATAGATGGTATTCTATTCTGAATAGGTGGATCAGAGTATGACTCTTGGGAATATTGTGGACAAGGTGGAGACGGAGGGCAAGTCGGTTGAAAATTGGACTCGGGAGACTCGAAACCCCATGAACTCTGTGAAGAGTTGAAAGTATGAAAATTATGGTTATATGATGGGGGGTATGGGTTATATTCATTCGGATAAAATCATTCCGGCACACTAGATTGGTCAAAATTATGATATGCCGGGTTGGTAATATCCGAAAAAGAGTTAGGTGTGTAATATGGATTAAAGTTGGAAAAATATTATTATATGCCATATCACACTAACACAAACAATAAAAAACAAACAAATAAACAAACAAAAAAAATTCTAACCTAAGTTAGGGTAGACCTATGACCTAGACGACTCTAACTGGTTAGACTGTCCACGGGAGGTAGGGTGCAGACTTTGACCACAAGTTAATCAGCCAGGTCAGGGCAAGAGTGGTGGGAGGTTTTCCGTCAAAGACGTTCCTTAATTAAATAACCACCAATCTTCGGGCTTTCGGCCCTCAATCCCTTTCCTAGACACTGATTTGACAACAGTCAACTTCCAGCACTGTTCCCCCTTAGGATAATCTCCTATTGAGTCCGAGATGTCCCTAGGGCAACGTCTACTAATTTTAAGTTAGGCTTGGGTTAGTGAGTGCTTGGGATATGATTTTTGGGCTAAGGAAGGGTGATGAAATCCCCACCTTATCTTGTTAATGGGTTATGCCCTTAAGATATTTTTGTGCAAGTGTACAAGATATGTAAATAAGATTCACTCAAAGCATGAAAATCAACCAAGAGATGAGTCCTATTCTACATGCAATGCGAACGTACCTTGCTCCAGCACTCTTCAACAGTAAAATAAAGTAATTGAAAAGACACGTGCCTAATATGCAAACGTTTAATCAATTTTTATCATTAACAATAAATATTTTACTGTTGAATTAATTAGCAGTAAGCAGGGTTATCACAGAACAAATTTTAACAGAGCAGAAAGCAGATATTACAATTTTCAGCAACCTGCAGAAAAATTGATCAGTAGTTCACTGCTACTGCCGCGGAACCGTGGCTATTCCCGCGTTTGCGCGGCAAAGTAACAGGCTCTGCTGCTCTGCCTTCGAGGGCAGAGGCACAGAGTTGCTATATGTCCACTTCTGCTGTTGTTTTTCTGTTCTCCAAACCTGCAAACAGAAAAGAATAAAAGAATTAGTTAATAATTTTTTTTTACTTTAGAGAAAAACTTACCGTCCCTCCCCGCAACGGCGCCAATTTTTGATTGAGATTTACCTGCACACAAAATAAATAATATTAGATTTAGAACAAGTTGTGTAAGGTTCTCAATTCTAATCTGCGGTAGCAGTGGCTATGCGGGTCGTGATCCTCAGGGAGGGACTAGCGATGGAAGCTTTGTCAATAAGTTATCTCTAAAGTTTTTATTAATTTATTTACAGTTAGAAAGAAAGAAGATAAAGAATTAGAAGTGATATTTACAATGAGATGGTGAAAGAAAATGGAGAGAGATGGAGATTTAAACTAGAATTAGAAAGAAGAAAACTATACATACATACCTCTCAATCTGCTTACCTTTGATCCGTGCGATGACTTACCTTGTCTTGGAAGGCGTACAAGTATGGCGTATAGGATCGTCCACCTTCTTAATCTACACTACGAAAATAAAGACAAACTAACGAAGGTTTGTTCATCTCCATAGGCCATCAAAGGCTCTTCTTCGGCTAGGTAGTCTCAACGCAATTGGGTCTCATGGTTCACAAGACATTAGAGAAAAAATAGAATAAAACAAGAATAAAAGAACACAAGAATAAACAAGAAATAAAGAACACAAACAAACCTCAAGTGGATTTCATTAACAATGGAAGAAAAGTAGGCTTACACCGCTGTCACCTCAGTACAAGCATGGACTCCTTCCTCCATGAAAGCTTCCTCCACTCTCAGTTACAAATTTACAAAAAAAATAAAATCTAACCTAAACTACAAGTTAGCCTAAGAAACCCTAGAATCTGCTCTGGATTTTCTGTGTGTCCTTCTCTGATTCTCTGCAGGGGTATTTATAGGAGCTGGAAGAAGTAGAGTCCCAGTACAACTCTGTCCTCCAACTTGTTATCATGTTGATCACCGAATATGTCTTATCTGCGGATTGAATTGGAAAGTTTGATCAACATAAGAGTTGTAGGTCTTCAAGTCTTCTTTCTGGAGCATCTTAAATCATCGGATTTGAATATCTGTAGCAAAAGTTATGATCTGAATACTAAAACATGTACAGTCTGAATCCGAATTTATCTTTAAACTCTTCTTCTTCTATCTTTAGGATTGTCTTGCAAGCAATTAGGGTTGAGTAGAAGTCCATCCCTTTCCTTTCTTTTAGTAATTGCAAATTTTGTACATGGTCTTGCAACTTGGGCTTGGATCTGGGCTTTTGGGCTTCATTAAGCTTTAATTCTTTATTTAATTCAACACTCAGGCCTGCACACATTAATAACAAATATTAATAAATGTGCATCTTTATATGAATAAATGTGAAAATGTGATAGTAAATATGATGACAATTATGCATTTTTCACTACCAATCAAGGAGGCGGACTTGTGTGTTCGCGGTGTTTCGAGTTCTAGTGAGAGCTCTTTGTAGAGGTGCGGCCTCGGTAAGCTTGCGTGCTTGCGGTGTGCAGTTCTTGCGGGAACGAGTGAAGGGACTAGAGAGTCCAAGAGTTCTAGTGGGAACTCCTTATAGGTGTTGCGGCACCGAGTGATCCGGTGGGATCGTTTTTAGTAGAAATCCTTCATAGTGTTGAAGGCGGGGACGTAGAGCAAGTGTGCTCGAACCTCGAAACAATTCTCTCGTGTTTGCGATTGCTCTCTCTCTATCTCTTACTTATCTTTATATCTTGCATGCTTATATTGCTTTCATCTTTATATACTTGATATATATTTGTGCTTAAATTATTATATACTTGAGGATTATATACTTGAGGATTATTTGCTAACACTTGTATTCAACCAATAGAGCCAAAGCGGCACCTCAACTCTTATCTAGAGGAATCTGAGGAGTTAGTTCAGAGCCCTTCACGGGGAATTCGGCTACACTCTTGTGTTATACTTGGTGTTTAGCTTAAGAAGTTTTAGTTTGCATAATAGTTTTAATTCCGCACTAATTGACCATTAGATTAGCTAGTCACCTATTCACCCCCCAGGTGATTACACCCTTAAAAGAAACTGTCTCCTATAGTCGGTCGACTACTTGGTCGATCGAACTGCTCCTGTGCACCATGCTGTGCATGTCGGTGACCAGGCGGTCGACCGACCTTCTGTTCTGGTTGCATATGGACTGCTTCTCGCTCATTTTGAACTCCGATCTCTACGCTATCTCTTCCGATAAGCTAAAAAACTCTTCCATCAAGCCCATCAAGCTCCATCAAGCTTTTATCTTCTCTCTCCCTGCACTTACACGAGTGTAGACCCCCGATGCTGGGGATTCTCTTCAGCAAGAATGGAGATTGGAATGCTCTACAAGGCCTGAATGTTGGTTTTAGTTCCACCGACATGTTTTTGTGATGTAGGATTCATAATCTATGTAGAATGTGTTCAAGTTATCCTTGGAGCGAGAGATTATAGTTGAATAAGCTGTTATCGAGCTCCTCTGTTGCCATATGCTTAATTTTATCCCATTTTCACAATTATAAGTTTGGACCAAAGGCAGCAGTGCAAGGATTTTGGTATGTGACTAGCTTTTGGCATAGATGATCTGATAAGAATGCTATAAAGCAGAGCAGTGTACTAGTTCCACGTTAGTGAAGGGTTTTTTGTTAGATGTGGTGGTGCCCAATCTTTTGCTAGACAGATGGGTTTTGCTAATTTACATTCAAAATTTTGCATACATGATGTTTAAATAGTTAATCTTGATCATCTGCTTTAAGATCTGACTGTATTGTATGGCCCAAATAATTAACATCGCCAAGGGCACAGGGGTGGTGGTGTTTTTTTTTTTTCTTTTTTTTTTCTTTATTTTTTCTTTCGTTTTTCTCTTTTACTCGCATTATCTTGCCTGAGGTTAGGCCTAGAATTGTCTCTACATCTATTGACCCAGCTTGGAGTCGTGGTCTACTCTGGGCCTTGGCAGGCCCCGGCCCAGCCAAGTGCACCCTTGAGCTTTGTCCTTCTTTTTTCCTTTGTTTG